>OZ025207.1:10249589-10312089 GCA_964019055.1 Anthopleura xanthogrammica | reverse complement strand
CGGTAGCCATGGTAATATGATGAGAGATACAACATTGCAACGCATAGAACAAACGGCACTTTAGACAACAAGGGATCTTAAGAAGCTTTTTTCCGCTAACTTTGAGGTGTTCACGTGACTGCAGATAAAGTTCATTCGTAGCCATGGTGATATGATGAGAGATATTATTCATCGTGGAAATGTAATAAAGAAATGATACTTCTCTTTGCTTTCGATCTTTAACAGAATTCTAGAAAAGCTTATGTCCAAAAGGCTGATAAATTTCATTAATAAGAACAATATATCATATGGAAAACAATTTGGCTTCAGGTCCTCACATTCAACTATATCCACGCAATTTTGTCTATTGTTGATAACATTCAAAAAGCTATCGATGATAACTTGTTTTCTTGTGGAATATTTCTAGATCTGAGCAAGGCTTTTGACTTGGTCGATCACTGTATTTTAATTAATAAGCTTGAACACTATGGAATAAGAGGAACGGCAAAACACTGGTTTACTTCGTATCTATCTAACAGAAAACAACTAGTTTCTCTAGGGAGCATTAACTCAGAACTCGAGAACATTTCATGTGGTGTTCCACAGGGGTCAGTTCTTGGGTTACAGGGACCATACGAATCCCCTCTTTTTAAAATATCAAATAATCAAGTTTCATGATCTCGTTTTTTTCTACAATGCTACTTTCGTTTATGATTTTAATTCAGGAAATCTACCAAGGCATTTTGATAATTTCTTCGAACCAGTTAAAAAAGGAATAATTATAACACCAGGCTTGCTTCAAGATCTTCTTTTTCTCTTTCAAAGGCTCGGGAAAATTTCTATGAGATTCATTGGTGTTAAGGCTTGGAATACAATTGACGAGGAAAGAAAAAATGCCTCCAGCATATCTAAATTTAAAAATTTACTAAAACATCAATCTTGAAGTCGTATCTAGATTAATATTCTCTAAAACTCTCTTTACTTTCGTGTGCTATAATTATAGAAAAATGCATATATTATATATTCATTTCCTTTTCATGACTTATTTCCTTTTTGCCTTTTTTTTCTTCTTTGAATGCATCGTTTACATTATGACTAAAAAATTTTTTTGCTACTTAATATAGCTCACTGGCTAGTATAGCCACCTTTGGTTATTCCAGTTAGCTGACACCGAAAAAAACAGCATTGTAAATTATTTTTCAACATGTAAACTTAAGGAGTAAATAAACATATTGTCATTGTCATTGTCATTTGTTTGTCTCACGATTAAGGGTCATTTGTAAAGAACCGTGACGTTTCGACTGCAAGCTGCTAGTCTTCATCCGAGTCAGGCGGTGTAGAGTGGATGGTGCGTCTGTTATAAACCGCTCGTCGGATCATCTGTGCTGTGGTTGGATGGTCGGTTTGTTTCTGATTGGATGTTTTATTGTTGAGTGAAGTGAAGTGAAGTGAAGTCTTTATTTTGCGAGGGTAACACTTAAAAGTGAAACACTTATAAACTTGTGGCCCTTGTAAACTTGTAAACTTATAAACTTGAGTCTTCGCCCAGAGTGTTTTTAAAGGATTTTAAAGAAGCTTTCTCCGCTAGTTTTGAATTTAATATCAGGTATTCGAGATAGCGTTCATCCTATTGGCTGCAACCATTGTGACTTTACAAAGGACATCCGTTTTCGACAGATCGATAGTGCCAATGTAACTGTATTTAAGCAACAAGAGATAACAGAGTGGCTTGGATAATCGCTGTTCTCAAGAAGACCAGCATAGCTTTGATCCTGTTGGTTATGGTGACTACAACGAATTGGAAACTGGGCAGATGGAACATTATATACGAGCACTTTTTAGGCTACACCCCCTCCCGCTTAGTGAAAATACCAATTTGATTGATTTCTTAACGTCCTGCTTACGAAAATATTGCTATAAGTAAAGAAACCTTTGTTGCGCGCCACAGTTCATCACATGTGTGTATTATATAGGTTAAACCTGCCGGGTGGTAGCACCTCTGATCTTTACTTTATCTGTTAACGCATTCAGAGATATCTAAGACTTCGTTGTCACCTGCGCTTCGAGGGATTTTTCTCCCACTTCTCTTGTATTCCTCCCTCTATACAAACATTAACAGTTTTATATCCTTCCAAATATATTCGGTAGATGGGACTCTCTCAGTGAAAAAACTGCTAAATTCTTTTTTTGTGTGGTTCCCTTATTATTAGAAAATCCCCATTACAATAAACATTTAATTTTTTGAAATTCCTAATCAGAAATAATTAGGAATGATGTATTTAGTGGTTACCAACTTAAAATATAATTTTGTTTGTTTGGTTATCTGTTAAACTTGGATGAAAGCTGCACTGTGTGATAAGAATGTTTCCCCTCATGTGTCAATAATTATATCACTCATATTATTGTATCCATTCAAGATCCTAACAGGTGTCTTTATAATTAAGGTTTTCAAATATTGGTATTTAAGCAGATATATTTTTTGACGGATACATCATTATAACCTGGTACTTGTAGTGAGGACATGTAGCTTGTGAAAACTTCAAATTCATCGATCGATGGAAATTTTTTCATTTTACTAAAATCATGATTGACGATGCTACAGAAAACAACCTCACGAACCTAACAACGTTACACAATTTCAGTCTCGCTTGTTTTCCGTACACGTTGTATTTCTATGGCGTTCCTCGTGATATTCATTACGATCACTTTCTCCTTGCCATGATTGTTATCAACGCTGTTATGGCTGTTGTAGCCAGCTGCAGTAATGCTGTGGTCATTTACACCATTTCAAGAACACCTTCTCTACAAACTCCCTCCAATATTCTTATTCTTGGTCTCGCCATCTCAGACTTCAGCATTGGTATTTTCGTACAGTCCTTGTATTGCTTATTCAAGTTTTCCGAGCTTCGTCGTAACTTTGATCTCTATTGCTCCCTCGGTTTCATCTTCATGTATAGTTCTTTATCGTTATTATCAATATCTTTCTTAACACTGACTGCCATCACTGCTGATCGATTCCTGGCCGTACACCTGCACTTGCGATACCAAGACATCATCACAACCAAACGTGCTGGAATCGCTCTTGGTATCTTCTGGTTGTTGGGTCCTTCTTACGCTTTACTTGTCATAAAATATATTCATCATATGGAGACTATTTTGACAGTTGTTTGTCTCTTTGTAATAATGTTCTCTATCAACCTTTATTTCATCTTCCGGGTGTATCGCGAGATTCGCAGACACTCATTGCAGATACAATCTCAACAGTTAGCCCAACAACCCATGAACATGGCAAGGTTCAGAAAATCTGCGAAAGTAATGTTTCTGGTGATAGGGGCGTTTGTTTTGTGCTATTTCCCTTGTGTTTGTGCTGCAGTTCCTTTCAGCACACTACGAGGGCGCTCAGCCTACGGAATACGAATTGCATTTATCATTTCTGCAACATTTATTAGTACAAATGGTGTGTTAAACCCAATTATTTACTGCTGGAGAATAGAAGGAATGCGTAATGCTGCAGTGACCTCAATACGTAAGATGTGCCGTCGTGAAATTGTAAATTGAAAAGAAAGACATTATTTGCAGGCAAATAAGAATTTTATGTTAACACACTGGTGTTGGAGTTCCTGTGTTAGAAACATGTTACGTAACATTGCACGTGCATTTTGTATCTGGACACGTGAGTGGGGGAGTATCATTCCATTACGTTGGACCCCCAATCTAAGGGTCTTTTGTGCTGGCCCATTTCGGTCCCCACCCTTTATTCCTTTTCTTGTTTCACCTCTGGGGTTGGTACCTAAGAAGACACCAGGGGAATTTCGACTAATTCACCACCTGTCATTCCCGAAGGGGTCTTCTGTGAATGACGGTATACCACCTGAGCACACACGTGTGTGTTACGCTACTATTGAGGATGCAATTCAGCAGATTAAGCGGGTGGGCTCTGGGGCCTATCTGGCTAAAACTGACATCAAGAATGCATTCCGCATACTGCCAATAAGAAAAGAGGATTATGGGTTGTTAGGGATGAAATGGAGAGATAATTTTTATTATGATCGTTGCATGCCTATGGGTTGCTCCAGCTCTTGTCTAACATTTGAAATTTTTAGCTCTGCAGTGGAATGGATCGCTAAGCACAAACTTCATATTTCTCATATCGTACACCTACTTGATGATTTTTTATTAGTGGCCCCTAACCAGGCCATTTGTCAGAGTCAGCTTAACTGTTTTTTGGACCTCTGTTCATATCTGGGTATTCCCATAGCACCAGAAAAAACCTGTGGTCCGTCAACCACATTATCATTTGTGGGCATTGAACTTGATACTGTGTTGCTACAGGCACGCTTGCCTCGTGAAAAAATTGACAAGTGTGTTTCCCTCATTTCGGATTTTCGGCGGCGTAAGAAAGTTACTTTGAGAGAAATTCAGTCACTTACAGGTCTTTTGAATTTTGCATGTTCAGTCATCCAACCCGGTCGCGCATTTCTACGCCGACTTATTGATCTGACTTTAGGAGTAAAATCCCCTAACCATTATATTCGTCTCAATCGCGAGGTGGAGGAAGACCTCAATCTTTGGCTTTCTTTTTTATCTGAGTTCAATGGGACATCATTTTTTTTGGAAGATGGTTGGTTTTCTTCAAACACTCTCAATCTTTATACCGATGCCTCAGGTGCCCTAGGTTTTGGTGCATTTTTTGGCCAACACTGGTGCTATGGTGAATGGCCAGATGGCTGGGCTCATCGTAACATTGCCATTCTTGAGTTTTATCCAATCGTTTTAAGTCTTTACCTGTGGGGACAGCACATGTCAAACAAAAACATTATATTTTTTACTGACAATGAGGCACTTGTTCATGTCATCAATAAGCAATCTTGTAAAGACAAGGTGCTTATGACCTTTGTAAGGCGCATGGTCCTAGTTTGTCTCAAACATAACATAGTCTTTAAAGCCAAGCACATCCAAGGAGTACATAATGTTCTAGCGGACTCCTTGTCTCGATTACAGTTTCAGACATTCAAGCGGTTGGCCCCTCAGGGTATGGACGACATGCCCACGGAGGTCCCCCTCTATCTGCAGCCTCAGAATTGGGATCCATAGTTGCTACCCTTGTTTCCTCCAGTCTCAGGCCATCCTCTTTGCCAACATAAGAGGGCTTGGGCATTATTCAACCAGTTCACTCATTCCATTTTCCATCAAGCCTCAATAGCTCTTCCGGTCACACCCCCTGTACTAGCACTTTTTATTGCCTATTTGTTTGATCACCACTATGCCCCATCTACAGTCAGTACATACATATCGGCTTTGGGTTATACTCACAAGCTATCGGACCTCCCCGACCCAACTAAGTCTTTCTTTATTCTTCAAATGATGAAGGGTTATCATAAGCAGGGAGTGTGTCTAGATAGTCGATTGCCAATCACCCTTCCAATACTTCATAGAGTCATTGGGGCGTCGGCACAATTTTCTTGTTCAGCTCACTATAAATCACAATTCTGTGCCATGAGTGCATTGGCATTTCATGCATTTTTAAGAATTGGGGAAATGACTGCCCCTAGGGTGGGATCATCTCCTCCTCTACAACTTAGTCAATTAGTTCAAATGGTTGACCCTGATGGCACGGTTAGGGCACTCAAACTTACTTTCTATAATTACAAACACTGCTATAATCAACCCCCCTTTTCTATTGAGATTCAACGTCAATCTCGGTGTTGTCCGGTTGAGCTATTGATGGATTATATGGCACACAGAGGACATAACCCAGGTCCTCTGTTTGTGTTGCCTGATGGTAGTCCTACTCCAAGGTCATTATTCACTAATCAACTGAGTGTCGCCATTTCTCATTGTGGGCTTAAACCATCCAAATATAAGGGCCATAGCTTCAGGATAGGCGCTGCATCCCATGCTGCAGATAGGGGGTTCAGCGATGCCCAAATTCGTACCTTGGGGCGGTGGAAATCCAATGCTTTCCACAAGTATATTAGAATCCAATCTATGGCTTCTTAACAATTTTTGTTTTCATTACATTAGTTGGAATTTGGGAAAAAACAAAAAAGTTGCTTGCAGGGGCAGCAGCCTTTTTTCCGCCCTAAATTCTGTCTCGTCTAAACCCACTAATTTAGATTCAAATATTGTTATTGTTGAAGGATGGGACATCTAAGCAGGGGCTGATGTCTCATCTTTGTTTTAATTCAGTAATTTTAGTTACATCAACCATTTATGAGTGCACCGTTACAGGGGTGACAGTCACTCTTTATTTGTGACTCTCAAATTGGGAGCTAAGTTTATTGTTTCCCATGTGCTGCCTTGTCCTTGGGTGGGGTGTCAAAATGCTTCTCATTTTGCTGTGGCGATTATTCTGCCCGCACCTTTACTGGGCATTAATTTCAAAATTGATTGTAAATAATCCAAATTATATTTTATTAGTTAAATTCAAATAATTATTTTATATATATTGATTAAAAGCGGCAGCGGGTTCATTCCTGCAGCCATTTACACACCAACTTGAGTCTGAATTTTTTCTTGCCCTGTAAACGAGCTCGGACAATGCAGCACATAGCTATTTTAGTAATCTGTTCCATATCAGTGGGAAAAACATAAATGCTGCTACTGTCATATACCATGGAGGAAGGCACTGTAGTTTAGAATGGATGGTGTTGTAGAGCGCACTATACTATGGAGGGAGGCACTGTGGTTTGGAATGGATGACGTTGTAGAGCGCACTATACTATGGAGGGAGGCACTGTGGTTTGGAATGGATGGTGTTGTAGAGCGCACTATACTATGGAAGGAGGCACTGTGGTTTTGAATGGATGGTGTTGTAGAGAGTGCACTATACTATGGAGGGAGGCACTGTAGTTTGGAATGGATGGTGTTGTAGAGCGCACTATACTAGAGAGGGAGGCACTGTAGTTTGGAATGGATGGTGTTGTAGAGCGCACTATACTATGGAGGGAGGCACTGTGATTTGGAACTTGATGGATGGTGTTGTAGAGCGCACTATACCACGGAGGAAGGCACTGTAGTTCGGAATGGATGGTGTTGAAGAGCACACTATACTATGGAGGAAGGCACTGTGGTTTGGAATGGATGGTGTTGTAGAGCGCACTATACTATGGAGGAAGGCACTGTGGTTTGGAATGGATGGTGTTGTAGAGCGCATTATACTATGGAGGGAGGCACTGTGAAAAAAACGGCATTGTAAATTATTCTTCAACATGTAATCTTAAAGTGTAAATAAACATATTGTCATTGTCATTGCCATTTGTTTGTCTCACAATTAAGGGTCATTTGTAAAGGACCGTGACATTTCGACTGCAAGCTGTTAGTCTTCATCTGAGTCAGGCGGTGTAGAGTGGATGGTGCGTCTGTTATAAACCGCTCGTTGGATCATCTGTCCTGTGGTTGGATGGTCGGTTTTTGGATGTTTTATTGTTGAGTGAAGTGAAGTGAAGTGAAGTCTTTATTTCGCGAGGGTAACACTTAAAAGTGAAACACTTATAAACTTGTGGCCCTTGTAAACTTGTAAACTTATAAACTTGAGTCTTCGCCCAGAGTGTTTTTAAAGGATTTTAAAGAAGCTTTCCCCGCTAGTTTTGAATTTAATATCAGGTGTTCGAGATAGCGTTCATCCTATTGGCTGCAACCATTGTGACTTTACATAGGACATCCGTTTTCGACAGATCGATAGTGCCAATGTAACTGTACTTTAAGCAACAAGCGATAACAGAGTGGCTTGGATATTCGCTGTTCTCAAGAAGACCAGCATAGCTTTGATCCTGTTGGTTATGGTGACTACAACGGAATGGAAACTGGGCAGATGGAACATTGTTGACGAGCACTCTCTAGGCTACACCCCCTCCCGCTTAGTGAAAATACCAATTTGATTGATTTCTTAACGTCCTGCTTACGAAAATATTGCTATAAGTAAAGAAACCTTTGTTGCGCGCCACAGTTCATCACATGTGTGTAATATATAGGCTAAACCTGCCGGGCGGTAGCACCTCTGATCTGTTAACGCATTCAGAGATATCTAAGACTTGGTTGTCACCTGCGCTTCGAGGGATTTAATTTTCTCCCACTTCTCTTGTATTCCTCCCTCTATACAAACATTAACAGTTTTATATCCTTCCAAATATATTCGGTAGATGGGACTCTCTCAATGAAAAAACTGCTAAATTCTTCTTTTTTGGTTCCCTTATTAATAGAAAATCCCCATTACAATAAACATGTTTTGAAATGTTTTGAAATTCCTAATCAGAAATAATTAGGAATGATGTATTTAGTGGTTACCAACTTAAAATATAATTTTGTTTGTTTGGTTTTCTGTTAAACTTGGATGAAAGCTGCACTGTGTGATAAGAAAGTTTCCCCTCATGTGTCAATAATTATACCACTCATATTATTGTATCCATTCAAGATCCTAACAGGTGTCTTTATAATTAAGGTTTTCAAATATTGGGATTTAAGCAGATATATTTTTGACGGATACATCATTATAACCTGGTGATTGGTAGTGAGGACATGTAGCTTGTAAAATCTTCAAATTCATTGATCGATGGAAATTTTTTCATTTTACTAAAATCATGATTGACGATGCTACAGAAAACAACCTCACGAACCTAACAACGTTACACAATTTCAGTCTCGCTTGTTTTCCGTACACGTTGTATTTCTATGGCGTTCCTCGTGATATTCATTACGATCACTTTCTCCTTGCCATGATTGTTATCAACGCTGTTGTGGCTGTTGTAGCCAGCTGCAGTAATGCTGTGGTCATTTACACCATTTCAAGAACACCTTCTCTACAAACTCCCTCCAATATTCTTATTCTTGGTCTCGCCATCTCAGACTTCAGCATTGGTATTTTCGTACAGCCCTTGTATTGCTTATTCAAGTTTTCCGAGCTTCGTCGTAACTTTGATCTCTATTGTTCCCTCGGTGGCATCTTGATATATAGTTCTTTATCGTTATTATCAATATCTTTTTTAATACTGACTGCCATCACTGCTGATCGGTTCCTGGCCGTACACCTACACTTGCGATACCAAGACGTCATCACAACCAAACGTGTTAGCATCGCTCTTGTTATCTCCTGGTTGTTTGGACCTTCTTCCGCTTTACTTATCATAAAATATATTCATCATATGGAGACTATTTTGACAGTTGTTTGTCTCTTTGTAATAATGTTCTCTATCAACCTTTATTTCATCTTCCGGGTGTATCGCGAGATTCGGAGACACTCATTGCAGATACAATCTCAACAGTTAGCCCAACAACCCATGAACATGGCAAGATTCAGAAAATCTGTGAAGGTCATGTTTCTGGTGATAGGGGCGTTTGTTTTGTGCTATTTCCCTTGTGTTTGTGCTGCAGTTCCTTTCAGCACAATACGAGAGCGCTCAGCCTACGGAATACGAATTGCATTTGTCGTTTCTGAAACAATTATTGGTACAAATGGTGTGTTAAACCCAATCATTTACTGCTGGAGAATAGAAGGAATGCGTAATGCTGCAGTGACCTCAATACGTAAGATGTGCCGTCGTGAAATTGTAAATTGAAAAGAAATGCTGCTACTGTCATATACCATGGAGGAATGGACGGTGTTGTAGAGCGCACTATACCATGGAGGAAAACACTGTAGTTTGGAATGGATGGTGTGGTAGAGCGCACTATACTATGGAGGAAAACACTGTGGTTTGGAATGGATGGTGTTGTAGAGCGCACTATACTATGGAGGAAAACACTGTGGTTTTGAATGGATGGTGTGGTAGAGCGCACTATACTATGGAGGAAAACACTGTGGTTTGGAATGGATGGTGTTGTAGAGCGCACTATACTATGGAGGGAGGCACTGTGGTTTTGAATGGATGGTGTGGTAGAGCGCACTATACTATGGAGGAAAACACTGTAGTTTGGAATGGATGGTGTTGTAGAGCGCACTATACTATGGAGGGAGGCACTGTGGTTTTGAATGGATGTTGTTGATTATTGAGCGGTACATCCAAGTCATCTACGCAAGTAGCTGGCGTTGTCAGGGACTGTACGGTTCTTCTTTCTTCTCCCCTCCCCTTCATTAAAAAACAAATGTGTGAATGTTGCTCGTATTACGACCCAGTACAACAACAAAATTTTGTTGCACGACGTTGTTGCAGAAGTAGAAGCTATTTCTACTCTCTGCAACAATGAAAATATTTTTGGTAAGTAATACGAGCAACATTAGTAGTAGTAGTAGTAGTAGCAGCAGCAGCAGCAGTTGTAGTTGTAGTTGTAGTTGTAGTTGTAGTTGTAGTTGTAGTTGTAGTTGTAGTTGTAGTTGTAGTTGTAGTTGTAGTTGTAGTTGTAGTTGTAGTTGTAGTTGTAGTTGTAGTTGTAGTTGTAGTTGTAGTTGTAGTTGTAGTTGTAGTTGTAGTTGTAGTTGTAGTTGTAGTTGTAGTTGTAGTTGTAGTTGTAGTTGTAGTTGTAGTTGTAGTTGTAGTTGTAGTTGTAGTTGTAGTTGTAGTTGTAGTTGTAGTTGTAGTTGTAGTTGTAGTTGTAGTTGTAGTTGTAGTTGTAGTTGTAGTTGTAGTTGTAGTTGTAGTTGTAGTTGTAGTTGTAGTTGTAGTTGTAGTTGTAGTTGTAGTTGTAGTTGTAGTTGTAGTTGTAGTTGTAGTTGTAGTTGTAGTTGTAGTTGTAGTTGTAGTTGAACTCGTGTCTTGTGGGTCCGCCGTTTGGGACGTGAGAACACGTTGACTTTCTGTGAAAAAATCATGTCAAGGATCAATTAGAGATTTATACAAATAGTCATTAAAATATGTTTAATGAAATATTTATTGAGTTTTTGTATTTTGTATTCTCTTTTTCGAGTTTTCCTATGAAAACTATACTAGTATATAGACTTTACAAATACTTGGGCTGCCTGTGTTGTAATCAGAGCCTCCGTTTCTTGGTGCTGACCAAGAGGAACGTGGGCTCTGGGCACAGGTTTCGGAATCAAAATGGCGACTTCTACAAAGTTGTTGGTGAAGAGCCAAGGAAAAAAAAGCTTTATCTGGTAAGTTAGTAATGTGTAGTACCTATTTTTAAAGCCGTTTTATGATATTTTCGGGGTTTTAAGAAATTACAGTGCTTTGTGCATGTAAATTATATTGGTTTATTTTGACGACCAAGTCGTGAAAACTTCGTCAGACTTTTCTTTATTTTATGCGTTTGTGACTGTAATGAAGGATTTTGAAACTCAGTAAGTGTTTAATTTTTTTCGTGGAGGTGTGTGTTTCAGAAAGTAGTGTGCTTTTTGCAGAACTTTGATGAATATTTTGGGAGTCTTGATCAGCTGTTTTCATGACAGCTATTGTCTGGGTATTGTTTATCATTCTCGTCCATTGTTTTAGTCTTTCAACTAACATAGCGGCGGGTTTATTGTCCTTTATATCACAACATATATATTCACAAATACTTATATGTTAAAAAAGGAGTTTTCAATCTGAGTCCTAAGACCCACATAACTATTAAAATTTGGGTTCCAAGCATTGTGGTACAAATCAATATTTAGGAAGCCCTTGTCAACACAAGTGAAGTAAGCAATGCATGAAGATTGTGAAAATGCATTGCACAAAAATGCTTGATTTCTGAGTGCATGTATTAATAATGGTAATAAAACTGAGTGGAGTGCAATTTGGGCTGAAATCGCAAGATTGATTACAAAATTGCACGACTGCGTAGCAGGTCGTCGTCGATCAACCTCAGCCTCGATAGTGTGTAATATATTCTTTAGAATTTGACTACAGCTGACGGTAATTTAAGGAATGTACACATTATCAAACAATTGAAACACTTAAAAATTCCACAGGCTTTAGTCAAATTCTAAAGAATAAATTACACGCTATCGAGGCTAAGGTTGATCGAAGAGAACCATGAAATGGTCTAATTTACAATATGAACAATAATAATACATAAATTATATAACTTATATTTAAAATTTCATTATTAGAATTCTCAAAGAGTAAAGATTTTTTTAGCTTATTGATATACTAAAATATATATACTATATATACTATATATACTAAATAGTTTTAGTTTTAAATAATCAACAATTATGCTTAAAAGAGGAGGGAACAACGAAATAGAAAAAGACGTGTCTGGACAACTGCCTAGATAACAGTTTCATATGACATCTTCCTGATTGTTTCATCGTCATCACTGTATGACACTCATACAGTTGTTATCTTATAGTAGTTCTCTTTATGGTAACTTTCTTAATACCAGTTTCATATGACATCTTCTTGATAGTTTCATCGTCATCACTGTATGACACCCATACAGTTGTTATCTTATAGTGGTTCTCTTTATGGTAACTTTCTTAATACCAGTTTCATATGACATCTTCTTGATAGTTTCATCATCATCAATGTATGACATCCATACAGTGTTATCTTATAGTGGTTCTCTTTATGGTAACTTTCTTAATACCAGTTTCATATGACATCTTCTTGATAGTTTCATCGTCATCACTGTATGACACCCATACAGTTGTTATCTTATAGTGGTTCTCTTTATGGTAACTTTCTTAATACCAGTTTCATATGACATCTTCTTGATAGTTTCATCATCATCAATGTATGACATCCATACAGTGTTATCTTATAGTGGTTCTCTTTATGGTAACTGTCTTAATACCAGTTTCATATGACATCTTCCTGATAGTTTCATCATCATCACTGTATGGTACCCATACAGTTGTTTTCTTATAGTGGTTCTCTTTATGGTAACTGTCTTAATACCAGTTTCATATGACATCTTCCTGATAGTTTCATCATCATCACTGTATGACACCCATACAGTTGTTATCTTATAGTGGTTCTCTTTATGGTAACTGTCTTAATACCAGTTTCATATGACATCTTCTTGATAGTTTCATCATCATCACTGTATGACACCCATACAGTTGTTATCTTATAGTGGTTCTCTTTATGGTAACTGTCTTAATACCAGTTTCATATGACATCTTCCTGATAGTTTCATCGTCATCACTGTATGACACTCATACAGTTGTTATCTTATAGTGGTTCTCTTTATGGTAACTGTCTTATACCAGTTTCATATGACATCTTCTTGATAGTTTCATCATCATCACTGTATGACACTCATACAGTTGTTATCTTATAATGGTTCTCTTTATGGTAACTGTCTTAATACCAGTTTCATATGACATCTTCTTGATAGTTTCATCATCATCACTGTATGACACCCATACAGTTGTTATCTTTTTGTGGTTGTCCTCTGGTTGGCAGCTGTCTTCATTCCAATATCAATGTGGATCCACTTAATGTTGTATGAAGCGTAGCTCTATTACAGGTCCAGGTACTCTACGATTTTGATTGTTTTTGACACTTAAAAATTCCACAGGCTTTAGTCAAATTCTAAAGAATAAATTACACGCTATCGAGGCTAAGGTTGATCGAAGAGAACCATGAAATGGTCTAATTTACAATATGAACAATAATAATACATAAATTATATAACTTATATTTAAAATTTCATTATTAGAATTCTCAAAGAGTAAAGATTTTTTTAGCTTATTGATATACTTGTAAATAGTTTTAGTTTTAAATAATCAACAATTATGCTTAAAAGAGGAGGGAACAACGAAATAGAAAAAGACGTGTCTGGACAACTGCCTAAATAACAGTTTCATATGACATCTTCCTGATTGTTTCATCGTCATCACTGTATGACACTCATACAGTTGTTATCTTATAGTAGTTCTCTTTATGGTAACTTTCTTAATACCAGTTTCATATGACATCTTCTTGATAGTTTCATCGTCATCACTGTATGACACCCATACAGTTGTTATCTTATAGTGGTTCTCTTTATGGTAACTGTCTTAATACCAGTTTCATATGACATCTTCTTGATAGTTTCATCATCATCAATGTATGACATCCATACAGTTGTTTTCTTATAGTGGTTCTCTTTATGGTAACTGTCTTAATACCAGTTTCATATGACATCTTCCTGATAGTTTCATCATCATCACTGTATGACACCCATACAGTTGTTATCTTATAGTGGTTCTCTTTATGGTAACTGTCTTAATACCAGTTTCATATGACATCTTCTTGATAGTTTCATCATCATCACTGTATGACACCCATACAGTTGTTATCTTATAGTGGTTCTCTTTATGGTAACTGTCTTAATACCAGTTTCATATGACATCTTCCTGATAGTTTCATCGTCATCACTGTATGACACTCATACAGTTGTTATCTTATAGTGGTTCTCTTTATGGTAACTGTCTTATACCAGTTTCATATGACATCTTCTTGATAGTTTCATCATCATCACTGTATGACACTCATACAGTTGTTATCTTATAATGGTTCTCTTTATGGTAACTGTCTTAATACCAGTTTCATATGACATCTTCTTGATAGTTTCATCATCATCACTGTATGACACCCATACAGTTGTTATCTTTTTGTGGTTGTCCTCTGGTTGGCAGCTGTCTTCATTCCAATATCAATGTGGATCCACTTAATGTTGTATGAAGCGTAGCTCTATTACAGGTCCAGGTACTCTACGATTTTGATTGTTTTGATGAATGTCTTGTTGTCTAGAGGATCTTCCAAGAAAGAGCTGAAAAAGTGCTTTTCTAAACTCCTTTATCCTTAGTACGTAAACTATTGGGTTGATTAAGGAGTTAAATGCCTGTAGTAAGAACAGGGAACGTGAAATATTTGGGAATATATATATAATAGCAAAGAATGCATGATATTCGTAGGTTATTGCGCGGAATATAATGAATGGCGTCCACGTTAACACAGACAGGATAGTCACTATAAATAACGTGGTCGCTAAATCACGTTCACGTTGCTGGACCACATGTAAAGCGGCACGCCCTTGATGTTGTCGAAGGTTGTTTTTGGTTCTCACTTTGAGGAAAATAAATAAATAGGATATGAATATTATGATGATGGATGTACATAATATGATCCAGTACAAAACCTGTACATAATTATGCTGGACTTCATTTTCGATGAGATTAAACAGGAGCGACACGAGGGTTGCCAAGACCCATGTTTTGAAAAAGATAATAGCGTACACCTTCTTTCCTAAGCGTCGATGTCTGAAGGGAAAGAAGATAACAAACCAGCGTTCAATAGCAACATCCATCAAAGAAAGTACAGAAGCAAGCAGTGAAATTACAAGAGTGATATGAAAGAAGATCCTCAAATGAGTTTTCCACTCAAGCTCGTTTGCTTCATATAAGAAGTACAACCAGTCTGACACCGAAAAACCACCGTACACCATGTCAGCCACTGCTAGATTGATCAGGCAGTATGCACTACGACGACGAAGATGATTGTTAAGAACGAATGTTAGAATCGTGATTAGGTTCAAAAACACAGTGATCAAGCCAACTACAGCAAATGTAATCAGCCATATTATCTCAGTTTCTCTACTGAAGGCAGTAGTCGAGTTTGTGTTAATGGGGACAGACTGTGGCATCAGGAAGGACTCTGTAGTCACCAATAAGTGAACACAAAATGAAAAAAGATCGACTGAGGTAAAAAAGAAAAAAAAAAAGCAGAATGTCTGGCAGGTGTTTCAAGATTAATTTCTTGATTAAAATCTTACAATGACTTTACATATGAAGACAAAATAAACTAAAAATTAATTAAAGTTCAATAAGCAAGCCTGCAATGACAACCCTGAGGACACACAGTTTATTAATTTAATAAAATAGTTGGCCATACTTTGAAAAAAATACTTTCAGATTTGAGTTTTAATTTTGATCTGCATTATTAATATTTACCTTATTACATGAAATTTTCACAACACTTTAGTTTCGCGATTATCGCGACTTTGAAAAAATCCTTAAATTAAAGTGACGCAAAAATGCCGTGAAAATATAATGACGCGAAATTTAAGTGACCTTAAATTATTTAGAAAATAAAGAGTAATAATAAGTAATAGTAATAATAATAGTAATAGTAAAAATAATAGTAATAATAATAGTAATAATAATAATAATAATAGTAATACACTGTAGTAATAATAGTAATAGTAATATTAGTAATAGTAATAATCATAATAATAATGACAACTTTACTTCATATATGCTTTCTAGTACAAACAATTGCAAATCTCACTACTTTTAGGTAATTTACAGCAACAGCAACAACAAAGGTTTATTGTAATTCAACTACTGTAGGTGGTTCTAATAAAACTCAGAAAAGAATAGAAATAAAATTGGAAATTTCTTGATAGGTTGAAGGAAAAATTTCAGTTAATAAGTCGTATAAAAGAGGCCGGGATCTCAGTGTTTGGAATGAATTCTTAAGTGTTTTCTCTCCAATGAAAAATATATCCGTTAGCTGTCTTTTATGATGATTTTTCGTGGAAGTGTCCCCAAATGACACCAACTTTATCACTTTATTAACACAGTATACTTTAATGTCTAGGCATTAAGTATTATCCATACTCTTAACAGTCTATCCATACAGGCCTGAATGGGGTTCTTTGCCAGTAGTAAAGGCTACAATGCATCAAGAAAGAAATACAGCCGTTACTCAGTTACAAAACTATGAAGATGAGGGTGTGGCATTTTTCCTAATTTCTTCATATCATTTTCGTATCTTATCCATGAAAATAATGTAGAGATTTGAGAATTCTAGCCCTCCTCTTACATTAAATTACTCTTGCCTTGAGCCCCCATTCACTTCTGGTCAGCAGCTCATCAAAGTCTTGGCTACCTACTGTGGCTACAAAGGCTACACAGGATCAAAAAAGAAATACAGCCATTACTTACGAAACTATGCAAACAAGATGAGTGTGTGGCATTTTTTGAAAATATGGATCCTATGCTAGTGTTTTCCTAATTTCTACATGTCTTTTTCGTATTTTCACCATGAAAAGGATATGTAGAAATTTGAGAATTCTAGTCCTCCTGCCTTGAGCCCACTTCACTTCTGGTCATTAGCTCATCAAAGCCTTGGCTTCCTCTTCCTCTTCCTCTAGGAAAGCGATGTCACCTGTCGTGAGCCTGCATGTCTATGTTCAGTGGTTACTTCATGGATGGATTGCAGCAGTGGATCGAGGTCCTTTTACTACCAGCTCTTTTGCACTCAAGGATTTGAAAACATACTTTTGCTCTTGGTCAAAATAAAGAGCTTGAGGTAAAAAACTCTTATGTTCATGATAATTGTAATGCATTATTAATGTTAATGAACGGAAAATGAACATGGTGTGGGTGGAGTACCTCGTTATTTTTCATTCGGCAAGAGACAGTTCATAATTTATGGGTTGGGGGGTGTGTGGATTTTTGGTTTTTAGACATCTTTTTGGTAGACTCCTTTACGAACCTAATATTTTTTGCCCCCTCCCCCCCCCCCCCCCCCGCCCCTTCCTGTCCACTCCTAGAATTATATAATATAATCGATATAAATATCTAATGATCCAAATTTTCTGATAGCTTCCGTAAATTTTGGATGAGAAATTTAGTGGCACCCCCTCAAAATCAACATAGCACCCCAACTTATGAATAATGAACGGTCCCTTACTTTCGCTTACCAGCTGTCTCTCACATCAAGCAAACACCAACGAATACAACATGCTAGATTTCTTTATTACGTCAAGCAGTTTCTACCCCTGAAATGTTGTTTACATACCAATATTGTAGCGAACCCCTTATATTATATCCCAAGCTGGTAATCCATCCTAAATTTCCGAGAGAAGAACTCCTCTGATTGTTAGAATAGAGTTTGATGGAAGGGATTTTGTATTTGTTTAGTTTTTGGCAGTCGTTATTATAATGTTAATCTTTTTTATGACTATTGCTGAATAAGCGCTGAATTATTACATTTTTCTTCACGATAAAAGCAGACAACAAAAAAAAAAGAGAGAGGAGAAAATAGAAGAGAAGAAAATAAAAGGGAAAAGAAAAGCAAAGCGAGAGGAAAAGAAAGAGAGGAGAAGAAAGAAAATACTTTAAATTTAGACCTATTTCAAAATTATCTTGCATGCCAGGGTAACATGAAAATACAAAAGAAATCACACTTTTTTCGTTTAAATTTGCGCCATTTGTTTTGTATTTAACTGATAGCCTCCCATCGAAGTTGATCTCGAAAGTATTCTATAGAGGCTTTGCACCACTGATGATGGCAGCCATGACAGGAGGCACAACAATAGTTTTTCCCCCTGGGAAACTGATTTCTTTCTCATGTAAATCATATTAGACCAGATTCAAGTGTTCCTGCCTCCTGTCATGTGATGGTGCGAAGCCTCTATACTGTAGAGGTGCTTTCCATTTGTTCAGAAAAACCGGTTGATAAAACCGAGACAAGAACGGTTCTAATGGAACACTGAGTTCAAACCAACTATACACCTGATAGTCCCCCATCTTGAAAGCTTTTGTCATAAATGCACGAATTAGAGAACTGGGGCTGAGAAATTCTGAGAAATTCTCAAATGGTTCAGACAATTCCAGTTGGTTTGTACCAACCGGAATGGCTGAACAAGCTCGAAAGGTGTTCCACTTTTTTCGGTTGGAAGTCCCGAAAAAGTGACAGTTCCATTTGTATTCGAACCGATATCACCGGTTTTTCTGAACAAATGGAAAGCACCCTATATAGGTGTATTAATTTGTTGCTATTCTAGAAAAGCCTTTTGTCATATCCATTATGTTGTTTCCTTTGTTTTACAGGTTTACGTAGAGCCAGCAAATCCCAATAACAAACAACTAAACCAGGACCTCTGAATGGACTTGAGTTTTTTGTGATCACAAGGGGAGTTTCTCGTCTCATCCTCGTTTATGGCAATGCTTTGTGGTTGCAGTTCACACACGTGGGACAGATGCTACAGACGCTGATGTCTTTGAGTTTATCTGCCATATATAGTACTTGGGCTCGGTTTTCTGGAATCGAAAGTTACCATTAGTTAGTGTTAATTCACTAATAATCAATGACAAAAACGGGATATATGGCTGAGTGATGATAGTGAAAGAAGAACAATGTGCAAGGTGGTGATGACTGGGATGATGATCATGGCATACTGGTATTGGTGACATCCATTAAACCAATCACAGGGCGCGAGATCACTGGTTATCCAATCAAAATGCTTGGACAAAGCACGGTCACGGCACGACATGCTTGTACTGAGTGTTTTTCATGATCATACGAAATCTGCTCTAACTTATAGTAATGACAGTATAGACCCCTTGCAGCACGTCAGAATGCTGCTCAATTTGGAGGACAAAACAATATTCCAATTCTCAGGAGATTGAAATTCTTTTGATTTGTCCTCCAAATTGAGCTGCTTTGACTTCACGTGCAAGGAGTGTATTGACACCAATAAAAGAACACGACTGAGTTATGACCTAATTAAATGGCAATGAGTGGAGCAAGTCAGTTTTGCTCTGTTACTCACCAGGGTTGTAATAGTCGTATACCACTGCTGGGACGGGCTGGCCTTTACCCACGGCATGTGTTCGCTCAAAACCAATTGTGACGCAAGTGGCATTTCTTTTCTTGATCTGTCAAATATATTACTGCAGTAATACATTACTGTTTATTACAGGGGCTTAGCCAGGGAGAGGGCCCACCCATCCTGTTGGCAGCTTTTTTTAGTGCGCTTGATAGCAAAGAAATTAGCTTATTGATCGCGAGTGACAGAGTATATTAATTTTTACAATTTTTAAGTTGAGTACAATATTTTCCATTTGAAAAAAGACGCTTTATACATTCTCACTACGCCCATGGTTCATGGTATTCATTTTGCTTGTATCATTGTCATCTGTCGTGGGTATTTTTCATCTCATTCTGATTTGTTATTTTCTTTACAGATGTAATCTTGTTGCTCATACTGATGGGAAGAATATTCAAACGTGAAGCCTCGGTAGAATCTTTGCCACCCAAAGGAGATCATCAATGTAAGTTAAATTATGTTAAAGAAATTATGTACCAACCATGTCAAAGTACAAAATAAGCTTCTTATCTTCAGACTCGGTTCTCTTGAGGAATAGTTCCTTGTTGCTTAACAGCTGGAAAAAAAAGAAAAAAGAAAAATTACTTTACTACAAGCATGAAAAATACACGGACAAGTCTATTCCACGCTTGTAGCAATCATTATCAAACTTTGAACAGAATAGTATGATCCTTTATAATTATTTTGAAGGGGTATTTTGATTTACTGGTCGAGTAGTGAGTTAAGTGTTTTGGTCAAACAGTGGGGGATTCGCCGAGACAACCCTTGTTCCTTGACCGATACCTACACAAAACGTTACTTACAAACTTTAATGAGGAAAATATGGGAAGCAATGATGGCGAAGCAGTGAGAGCGCTCGCCTCTCGCCAACTTTTTGACCCGGGTTCGAGCCCTGACGTGAGTAGAGATGCTTGTTGGTTTTCTCCTGTGCTTCGAGGGTTTTTCTCCGTGTTCTCCAGTTTAACTCCATCCACAAAAATAAACTTCTAAATTCCAATTGGAATTACGGTGGACGAATAGCTACTCTGTAGAGGAGCCACTGCTAAATCCTATTTATTATTCTATTATTTTATTTATTTATTAAATACTGCTGCTTATAATATTCGTCTGAAAAATGTCTTGTTTTCTTTAATTTACCTTCTTCAAGACCTCTTTGTCAGTAGAGAATCCAGACACGACTCCAATCTCCATGACAGCCATGTTGGAGTTTTCTTCTTCCCCTAGATATCGTACACATGCTTTAATCTCGATCTTGTTGTCTTCTTCTTTGAGCACCTAAGGTTGTGAAGAAAAGCAAGACAAGATAGCTGAGAATAAGTTTGTGCATTATTTTCCATCGCTAGTTGAGGCATAGCCTGCGTCACATCCGAACAAATACCTTGGTAAATACCTTAGTTGAGGCACTCTGAAAAAATATATGCTGATGAAAATAAGGAATTGATGATGCGTTTGAGAATCTACTTGTCTGAATAGTCATGCATTTTAGTCTTCCAAATATCATCAGTTTTAGCGAATCCTAAAACAACCTCTCGGCTGATCTAATTCAGAGCATGGCTAACAAACACATCAAATTGAAATTTAGCTTCCAGCAAGCACACTGTTCTGGAGAAGTAAGATTTTTATTTGCGGAAGTTAAAATTTGTTGAAAGCCAAAGAAGTACTAATCCTGGGTTCAGTTTTATATAGAGGAAAAACCAGGTTACCAAAGTAATGAAACCTGGATGGATAAGCATTAACTAGGTTTTGGAAAAAAAATCAGTTTCAGAAACAATAAAACAAAATGACAGCAGATGTACCTTAACAATGAAATCAAAGTTGCTGTTGACTGGTTCTTTAGTAACGTGGTAGCTTACTCCAATTTGTAGCAGCCCAAAACCATGGCCATTGGCTGCTACTTTGATGTTACCTGTGACCTTTGGAATCTGTTGATATGTAAAAAAACATCACATTTTGATAAGAGGTCTTTTCTTGATGAAAAACATGAAGTACTTATATTAATAGTAGTATTTGGCAGTGGTCCAGTCGAGAAAAAGAGTTGAGAATTGTTCTTAGACTAATCAATTGTGAAACAAGGGCCACAAGGGCCACATTATTAAGAAGTGTTACTCTTGCAGGAATGATTCATTTATTCTTTTCTCATTTTCATGTGGATATCTCTTTGCCCCATCTCTTTACACTCTGTTCCTCCCCTTTCCTAATACACTGGAGAATAACTAAAGGTGCGGTAATACGAGCAACAAAATCGTGCAAGTTGTTGCGCAACATTGTTGCGTTGCAAGTTGCAGAGCGGATGTTGCTCGTATTACCACCCTGTGCAACAACAAAATTTTGTTGCGCGACTTAGTTGCAGAAGTAAAAGCTCTTTCTACTCTCTGCAACAATGAAAATTTGTTGCGTGCTTGGTGGTAATACTAGCAACATTCACTCTGCGACTTGCTTGTTGCACAACAACTTGCACGATTTTGTTGCTTGTATGACAGTATGAATAGAACAGTGAAGATGAACATAAAAATGTTTAGGAATTTTTACCACTAAAGTTGTCCAGACCAATTCGTTTTGCTCCAAATGTTCGAATAAGATTCAAGTTCAGAGATGAACAACAAAAAATCCTTAGTGTTCTCAAGTAAATTTAGATATATTTTAGCAGTATAGTACAAGCTCTTTAGAGCAGTTTTCGTATGACTATGAAAAACTTACGGCAGACCGCACCTTGCTGTGACCAGGTCAGTGCCGTGCCCTGAATGAAAACATTTGACATTGTATGCCGTGTCCGTGCCGCACCGTAACCGTGCCGTGTGCCGTGACTTCGCACTCATACGAAATCTGCTCTATAAGTGATCAAGGTATCTCAATAGTAGACTGACTTACCGCAACTTGCTGCAGTACCATGTCGTTGTTATTATCAACACCGAATGTCTTGCTAAACTTTTTGTCCTCAGAATGAGTCAGTTCGACCTTGAAACTCTTTGATGGGGAATAGATGAAGGATGCAAACTCTGACATGGCTTGGATACCAAGAACAGTGTCCTGACAGATAACAAGCCGAAAATACAAGTAAGATATGGGATAACATCTTGTCGATTTGTTGTTCGCGCGCACATCTGTAGTCAAAATTTTATGACAAACTGAGGTATATTCAGTCAAAATCATGAATTGTGTGAATCCATAATTATTTCTGCTTTAAGATAGGCAAAACATATATGCTGTAGCTAACTTACTGTACTGTGTCGGCTGAGCCAGCTGTAGTTTCGAGAGCTAAAAGATGGCATTTTCGTTTGACATTTTTTAGTCACGCAAATTATCTTTTGTAAGGTTTCAATCAAGCTAAAATAACATGAATACCTGAGTAGAAGCATATCCGCCCAGTGAGTTTCCCTGTTGTGAGAGCCATCGCACCACAGGGAGCCCATTCACTAGATCTTTATCAAGACTGAGTGTTAGCAGACTATATGCAGTGATCTCGATATCTGCTGAACGGGGTCTGTAGTAAGGAACGAATGGAGTAGCTCTAACAGGATCTGGCTTCTTAGTTGACCAATACATTGTTCCAGCTGAAAATATGAGTAAAAAAGCATCTCAGTTTGGTAACAATTTATGAGTGAGTTACTATTTTTTTTCATTCTATCAAAGCTTCAAATATGGAAATTTTTTCTGTTAAGGTGACTGACTACTTTCGAACGTTCAATTTGAGCCCACGCATAAAAACCGCTCAAAACTCAAAACTGCATAATAATCTTTAAAATGTTATTGAGGAACCATACACGTTTTGAACTTCAACAGGGCAAAACCCTAAAATTTTGCACGGGACTCTATAGTCATTAGTTAGGATTTTGACTGAACTATTGTCCGCATTGTCCCCGGGGGCGGGGGGGGGGGGTACTTCGGGTCATTTCATACGGGGATGCTCCGCCCGGACTCTCGACCCCTTACCCTTTTCTATACCAAATTTCAGCGAAAAAGTACCCTTTTATACACCTTTTTGCCTGAAAAGGTACCCCTATCGTATACCTTTGAAGAAAATCTATCCCTTTTATACCAAAAATCACAAATTTCTACCCCTTTGCTATAAATGCGGCCTGAAAAAAGTACCCCTTTCGGGCGGAGCATCCCCGTATAGTCCATTATAGGGAGTAAATCTGGTGATGAAGCGCGACATAAGAACTTCCCAATTTGTTATTTTTCTATTACTATGTCACTGTTCATAGTTGTGTGTTCGCAAAATTCTGAAATCCTTACATTTTGTTTGGCTTACTTTACGGTTATTACCTTTTCTTATTCCCCTTGTAAGTAATACCGAACGAGCTTTCCAACTCATCCTGCTTTCCACCAGTCTAAGAGCATATGCTGTGATAGCCAATGAATACACGTCTTTACTTGCGATGATTTTGTCCAGGTTACTTTCAAGGTAGCGCACAGCTTTTTCTTTAGCCACAGTAATGATCTGAAAGTAATACGATAAAAATAATAGGGATGTCCTAGCCTCCTACGCAGACAATCTTAGGGTTGTCACGTCATCATGCAACGTTTCCTTCCTCACTAACGTGTTCGTAGGGAGAGACTTTGCGTGACAGACCCTAAGGACGTCTTCGCAGGAGGCTAGGGTTGTCCATGCCTTGATGCAAAACGTATTAAATAAGAGGGCATAATACTTATTTCAGAACGTGATGCTATATGTTAGGAAAACAATGATTTTAGCTACCTTACCCCCGAATTATTTCCAGCTTCAGCCAAAGCAATCGTCACAAAAGCAGTCAGTGAAACACTTCCTTTCAAACCACCCTACAAAAAAAATTGCGCATCTATATTATCAAGATTTTTTGGCATGACAGAATGACAAAATGTGCGTGCATGATGATAGATACTGAATAATGCTATTCCTTGCTGCAGGACATACAAAGACACTACATTGTATATATAGTAGATTTAGTGCAAACCTACTAATGGTCTATTAAAGCCAAAATGTGCGGCATGCTGTTATGTGCTGCATTTGGCATGCGTAAATATTCTGCACAATCTACCTGTAGAGATGCACCAGACAAGACAGGACCAACTTTAGGGAAAGATCCATCCTTATTTTGCTTACGAGTAATCCATCGTAAACTTTGACTTAGAGACCTAGGGTCGATGTAGGTATAGTCCCTAGCCTGTGCAAAAGACTTGACTACAAAAGCAGTTAACCTAAAGGAAAGGAAAGATACATAGATAAATGCCAATACTATTACGTTCAAAACGGCTCAAGCGTACCCCCTAGGCTCCATTAATGATTTCATTATTCGAATATTGAGTTGATTATTCACTCTGAGTTTTTATTAAGACATTCAAAATCCAAAATTCACATTCATTTCACAACTAAAATTCTAAGGGATGGCCTTTCTGGGGAGTTTTTCTACCTTGGCATGGTAATTGTTGAAGAATCCAATCAAAACTCAAGTATATAATTTATTTTCAAGTTTAGAGTCAGTGAATAATGAACTCAATATTCGAATAATAACTTCATTAACGGATTCTAGGGGGTACGCTTGAGCCGTTTTGATTGTAGTTTTCTTCACGACAAAGTAAATTGTGGTGGACATCAATCAATACCTTTCCATCACACTATAGGCAAATGAATATAGGCCTTGAAATTTTATTTTCCCTTTTCGTCATGGAAATGATGGCGCCTATGAGGGCCTGCTTTGCACTAATTTGTTAGTGTCAAACATTGGTTTGGACAGTGATAGATAATTACCTCGTAAGAAAAGAAATTCAAATGCCACATTTTCATGACTTACCACATGCTTCCCTCACGGTCATTTCTCCCAAATGCGCTGTATGATCCATCTCTGTGTCGATAAGACTGCTGCCGCTGATACCCTGCACAAGACAAAAGTTTTATATCGATACTTTATGTTTACCAACAAAAGCATTGTGATTAAATATGTCAACCAATTTCACAAAAGCTTTTCACAAGTTGCATTGTGTCACCAGTCAATCAGTCTTTGGTTGGCACATGACACCAGGAAAGGTTCCGAAGGTGTTCACTTAATTAAAGTAATGCGATGTGCAATTTTTTGTCGAACAATTTTTTTTTTTAACTTGGCCCAAATATATATAAAAATAATAAAAAGCGCGTGCATGGAAACGATGCGCACGAATGCACGATGACCTGCGCTGGCTCATGGTCTTAGATTTCAGATTTCAGATCTCCGACCAACAAAGTTTAATAAAAATGTCCACTGTACCTTGTTCCATATATATCTCCACCTTGTTTTTTATTTCCTTGGTGACTTTACGCACTTCGGTCAGGTACTTCAGAATGAAGATATTTGGTGCAAAGTTCAACATGTTCTGCTCACCGCAGCCAAAGGGCATGCGCAGTAGGTTTCCCAGGTTGTTGAAAGATGATCCCAGTATGTCACCTATCGTCAGTTGATACCGATTAATAAAATCAACTCACCCACCCCACCCATCCCAGTATGTCACCTATCAACAATTGATACCGATTAATACAATCAACTCACCCACCCCACCCATCCCAGTATGTCACCTATCAACAGTTGATACCGATTAATAAGATCAACTCACCCACCCCACCCATCCCAGTATGTCACCTATCGTCAGTTGATACCGATTAATAAAATCAACTCACCCGCCCCACCCATCCCAGTATGTCACCTATCAACAGTTGATACCGATTAATAAAATCAACTCATGCAGGGTGGGATAGGGAAGAGGGAGGGAAAATCCTACAGCTAGGTTTTAATATCCACTAATAGCACTACGTATGGCCACATGATTAGCATTCACTATCATTTGTCTTCCTCACCAATGAGCGATGCCTTGACGTAGGAGGATCCTGGTACAACTGTATTCGGCAGTGCCACCTCTAGCGTC
The DNA here is from genome assembly GCA_964019055.1 of Anthopleura xanthogrammica. Taxonomy (NCBI): domain Eukaryota; kingdom Metazoa; phylum Cnidaria; class Anthozoa; order Actiniaria; family Actiniidae; genus Anthopleura; species Anthopleura xanthogrammica. The sequence continues at coordinate 10,285,776 of OZ025207.1, read as the reverse complement.
TTTGTGAAAGAGGATGCTAAAGTATTTGTAGTAGATTATTAGTATATAGGGCATAAAGATCAACTAATCCCCCCCAAAAAGAAAGCACTCTTTTTTTTTTATTAATTCCCTCCTTACTAGTGGTTGCTGCTGAGAGATCTCCCTTTTGATGGCTGTAAATTTTTAGCTGATTCGCCTAAAAACCATGTAATGCGCCCCAAAATCTTCCGACCCTCCCCCACTAGGGTAACTAATGAGCGGTCCCTAATTATTACTTGAGTCTAGTAGAAGTGTAAGATGTAGTCGTTCCATGAACCACTATTATAGTAACACATGATAACGCTTTCACTTACTTGTATTCAAGTCAATCAACAGGCTGTATGAGTATTCTTGTGGAATACCTTCAGGCTGTAACAAAAAATAATAGTAGCTATGTCTTAGCAGTATGGCCTACGTGCTTGATATATTAGTGCTTTAGTTACAATTCAACATTCACTTGGGTTTCTGGCCTGCGCCATTCAAATTTTCAATGGTCTATAAACCCAGATGCCTGGAGTTTGGATTGTCTCGTTATCACGAAAAAAAAATATGAGTGCTTAGAGCTGATTTTGTATGAGTGTGAAAAGTAATGGCAGTTGCGACGCTGCGCGGACACGGCACGGAATGTCGAATGTTGACATAGATATGATCACTGCAAGCCGCGGTCCGTGTGTTTTTCACAGTTATACGAAAACTGCTCTAACAACATGTAACATATTGTAATTGTCTAATAATTTTCTAATAATTTTATTGACAGTCATACCTCCACCAATAGATTCTTTTTCACCGCATCAGCAGCAGCATAGGATTGAGCCCGCACCTCAAGAGGGACATTTCCCAGTGTCTTTGGGATGATAGGGAAGGCGATGGCTTTACCCTGACCAGCAGGTACGGTGATCACTTCTCTTATATCTACTGCGTCTTGTTCATAGTCTCCTTTATTTCCTGAAGCGTTGATGGCTTTCCAGTCTTTAGATGCTTTGAATGTAACTGTTACCTAAGATTAAGAAAGTTTAGTCTGTAAAAAAGTAGGACCTCCACTACCTTCACCACTGTTTTCATTGCTACGCACTGATCGAGGTAACAGAGACGACAGGTTAATTGGCAATAGTCTACCATCAATCAAATAAATCGTTAGAGTATGTAAAGGTACATCAGTGCAAAGATAGTCAGGACACAGAAACTTTGATGAATCAAAGAAAATAACTCTCAAATCCAGCTTAACTAGGGCCCTGATGCTAAATTTCCTGCAGCAAAATTTCCTGAAACAAAACAGTTATGAATGGCGAGTAGGGTACCAATTGAAAGTGCTTTGAATAGCTATAAGCTAAAATTTGTCTGTTACAGTCAAAACGGCTCAAGCGTACCCCCCCCCCCCCCCCCCCCCCCGGGCTCTATTAATGATTTTATTATTCGAGTATTTAGTTGATTATTCACTCTGAGGTTTCATTAAAAAATCCGGAATCCAAACTTCACATTCATTTTACGACTGAAATTCTAAGGGATGGCCTTTCTGGGGAGTGTTTCTACTTGGCAAGGCAATTGTTTAAGAATCCATTCAAAACTCTAGTAGATAATTTATTTCCAAGTTTGGAGTCAGAGTGAATAATGAACTCAATATTCGAATAATAACTTCATTAACGGAATCTAGGGGGGTACGCTTGAGCCGTTTTGACTGTAACACAATTGAAGAAGTTGCGCAAAATGTTACAATAGTCTGTTCTGCCCCAGTTGATTAAGTACATTATCATACTTAGGTATCAGCTAATGGGTCTTTTTCCTTCAATTATTTAAAAATCTAAAGCTCGTTTCATAGTTTGGTTGGTCAAAATACAACCAGTAAGGACATACGCAAAGAGAACTTTTGTATACTAGCTCTTGTTAGCTTACAATAATGCTAACAAGACAGTTAGAATTTCAAAGTAAAAGAAAACAGGCAAGAAAGGAAGTCCAACTCACTGGTATAAGGAAGTTACCCTTACCTCCTGAGGCTGTTTCAAATAGTTGAAAATCAGAGCTTTGATTGCGATTTCTTCTCCACGCACAACGGAATAGGGCAAGTCCAATGAGATGAAAAATGGTTGGAACACAGTGAGCTATAAAAAAAGTAGAAACAGCATTAGATGGGACTTCTTGAAGGAAAACTCTGCACCTTCTGTTGGTCTTGTGCCTTTTCTCCTCTTCCCCCATCTTATCTTTAAAAGCTTAAGGGCCAGAAACATGGTGCAAATGTTGCGTGCACCTTTGCAATGAGTAAGATCAACGGGATTTTACAGGGATGTCAAAAATAGTAAGGTTGCGCGCTCCCTTGCACTTATTAATTAAGGAATAAAAAACAGTTTTCCGTGTATTATACTCTGATAAAGACACGCGGGATGTGGAGAGAACACGAGAGAAGCGTAGGAAACCACGACGCGTAGCGGAGTGGTTTCCAGCTTCTCAAGTGTTTTTTATTCCTTAATTATGAAATAACTAACTTTTTGAGAGAGAAAAAAATGACGTGAGCATGTATTATGCTCTCATAAAACATGGCTTTTTGACCAATCAGAGCGCGCGTAATATCAAAGTTATTTTATAATTAAAAGTGATTTTAGAGGTTGTGTGCAACTGCTACAGAGTTGGACATCATTTTTACTGGCTCAAGCATGCAATGACTTTTTCCCTCCCCCTCCATTTCTGCCAATACATGTATACCTTTGGTTTCAATGCTCCAATACCGAATCCAGTCTTGGGAGAGATAGCAAAAGCACTGGCCACCCATGAGGTGATGGTATCAGGTACAGTGGTAGATATTTGAGCCTGACCACTCGAACTAAACATACAAAAAAGGAGAAGAAGTAGTAGAAAGATCCCGTGTTCACTAGTCTACTTAGAAGTGCATAATTTCTATTATATAATAGTTTATGCATTTTTGGCAAGCTTTGGTGTTTTTCTTTTTCCTTTTATCATTACAGTGCAGACACACAAACCAGGACCACTTGAAGAAAACTGACCAATCACATAACACATAAAAACAATCACATCCCAACAATAACTGTCTGGGCCAATCAGCTTTTTAAAAGAATTCGCTCCTGGTATTTTTACAACGTTTTGGTCTAGAACTATATTATCGTTTACTGAAAATTCGGGATTCTTCGAAGACAGGGGGACAGAAAATATTTTCTTTTTCAACTTGGGATAATTAGACCTTTCACAACCGTGTTTTCAACAGAAATTACACTCATTTTCGATGCTGTTTTGTGTTCTGCAGTTCGTGCTTACCAAATTAGTCTAGTTTACTATTTATTAGTCTAGGGACAGCGAAAGATAAAAATAAAATCTTCAAGCAGTATCTAACCACTTTCTTTGTTTCTTTGTTTACTAAAAATAATAAATTTTGGTAAAGGAATGTTTGTCTTTGAAATGAACTTCTAAATAAGGATCGGCTGTCACATTTCTATTTCTTGTTATTATTTCTTTGACAGTTTGTTCTGGTGGTTATGTTATTTTTTTAAAGTTCATTGTTACTCTTACAAACCTTGCATTTACGTCGACCCACAACCATGTCTCAGGGAAGAATGAACGAACTCTATTGAATCCCCCTCCTCCTCCTCCTCCTCCTCCTGCTCCTCCTCCTCCTATTCCTCCTCCTCCTCCTCCTGCTCCTCCTCCTATTCCTCCTCCTCCTGACCCTCCTGCCCATTCAAAAAATGTGCATAATATATATAAGTTTGAGTTACCACGACTTGTAGGTCAGATTGCAAATTGAGTAAACATATGGTGTATAATTAGCATTTGATTGTATTGTACATTAAAGGGTTTTATTAAAAACATTTTTTTATATGTTACTGATTATGTATACTGAGAATTGGAACAGTTAACTTAATTGTTGTCCATCGATTTATCCATCCATCCATCCATCCATCCATCCATCCATCCATCCATCCATCCATCCATCCACCCACCCACCCATCCATGCATCCATCCATCCATCCATCCATCCATCCATCCATCCACTCACCCACTAACCCACCCACCCACCCATCCATCCATCCATCCATCCATTCATCCATTTATCCATCCATCCGCTCACCCATTCATCCATCCACCCATCCATCCATCCACCCATCCATCCAGCTATCCATCCATCCACCCACCCACCCAACTATCCACCCATCCACCTATCCATCCATCCATCCATTTATCCATGCTTTCATTCTCCTTCACTTGGTCAGTCAGTAGTTCAGCTGACAGTCAGTTGGTTAGTCATTGAGATATTAAGAAGACAAAAGCCTGTTGTATTTTTTTTACCAAAGATGGTCACATATGAAGAAGGCTTTATGCTACTTCAACACCAAAAATTTCACCAACGAGAAAAAACCAGGAAATGAACATTTACTTACCAGAAGCGAATGCATTGTGCACAAGACAGTCAGTAAAGGTTACAAGACCTAAACTCTATAAAGAAATAGAATAACATAGTAATAACATTAAAAGATTGGAGAAGGACAACCGTACACAAGTGTTTATAATTGGACTCTAAATGAGGGGGAAAGCGTTCCCGTATGGAATTATTGCCATGTTTTTGAGTGGAAGATTATGTATATGTACCTTAATTTTTTAAACATCTTATTTCTTGATAGAAAAGTTATTGTTATTCTTACAACAACAAGGCGCACTCTGTTTTTTCATTTTTGCACCCACCTACTAGTAAGATTTCATAGGTTTTATGATACAAATTGATAAATTTAACCAAATCACTTTGTGGCATTTTGAAAAAGAGGACGTTATAAAAAAATATTTTCCACGATTTTGACCTTTTTTTCAAAAAAAAATCCAAGATCAAGCAAGTCCAAAACTGTTAGATTTTGGAAATAGACTGATTTCACAACGTTATGAATCCTATTGGTTTCTAGACAGATTTCATAACGTTATGGGTCTTTAGACTGGTTTTCATAATGTTATGAACACTATGGTTCTCCATGGATTTTCCAATAATAGTATGCCTTAAGAACATCAATACTTTGTCTAGTTCTTTCTTTTTTTAAGCTGATACCTTCGGCAATTTGCCTGGTGTTTTTTTAATAAAGGGTGTTCTGAATAGAGGTTTGTTTTACAGTAAATATGGGAAGAAAATTTAGTAACCCTGCAACTAGCTGTCCGTTTAATGAAAGGTATCAGCTTCATAAGAGGTCTGCTTAATAGAGGTATGGAATATGTATTCCATTAAACGCCCTCAAGTGAATTTGAACTTATACATTTCATGTGATACTTTACCCCAAATACTGAATCAGCATCGTTACCATTCACATGAAAGGCTGCACCTGTGGAACCTCTTGGATACCAATCCAAGTCCCACCAAGAATACCAACCATATCCACTGGCAAATGACTGTAGATCACTCAATATCTGAATAACAAAAGACAAATATTGACTACCGGGTATATTATCGTTATCAATGGGGAATTGTCTCATGTGGCAAATATGTTGCAACCATCACTCGCATGGAAAACAATTTCTAGACTCAAAATGAAAAGCATTTCTATTGAAGGTTTTTCTTCATGAAAGGATTTGTTGTCCAAAATTCTATTGGTTGCATTGAAGTTAATAAGAGTGAGATTGAGAACATTTTTCGCTTTATTTAGCGGATTTTATGAGCAGTTAGACCCGAAAATATGTCACAACTAAATTTTTGAAACAGGGGTGGTAAGGGGTTTTTGCATGAAATCGTGAACATGCTTTTTGATTTTTGTTATCTGTGATGAACATGTGAGGGTGGAATGCATTGCGAATTGGGGTTCATTAATTTAGCGTGTAATTTATTTTGTGAAGGGGTAGTATTGTAGATACACAACCACATCAGCTCAGCTGTAATCCTTATCATTTTTAAATAAAAGCTATTATTATTATCATTATTATTACTATTATCATCTTTTTTAATTTTCATGAACCTTGCCAAGACTCACCCCTGTACCGCCCCGGTAAAAAGACATAATATAGGTTTGTTCAGAGTAATCAAAACAAAACTTTGATAATAATTACGTTAGGAACCACGTTCGCCAACACACTTGTGTGGTACAACATTCTGTAACACCAAAATGGCTTTGCACTTTGAGCATGTCACCGATTCTCAGCAAGCTCAGAGTGCTTATTATATGAGTGAGAAACCTGAGCTATGAATCTTATGGTCTATTATCATAACTCACCTCACTGCGACTAATGTCGTTATCTTTATTCAACAGCAGAACACTTTTATCTACTGCAAGGAAAGCCACCTGGGAACCTGGAGTGGCTTTAGCCACCAGTTGGACCTTATCTCCTGGACGGGAAGACTCTTGATTAAACTCAACGGTCACCTAAATGACATCAAGACAGACAAGTGAAAGGTAGCTGGCACAATGTTGCTTCTTTCATGATTATGTATTAGATACTGTAAAGTCCTGGCTATTACCCACCCCCCCCCCCCTCCCCCCAATTATAGGTTCTCCTCCATACACCCATCACTCATTCATTCGTCCGACTGTCCACCCGTTCGTTCCTTCGTTCGTTCATTCATTTATTCATTCAACTCTTTTAAATCTACAGTCATCTGTTGGTTTTCTTTTTGTCTTACCTCATTATCAAATGGATTTTCAACAGAGATGGTCAGACCGTCCACCACCACTTCTTTATTATATGTTATGGAATAGACAACAATGCGAGCAGAAGGTGCCATGGCAGCAGTAGATGGAAAACTGAAGTCTGCCTCTTTTGCACTGTTTTGCAAGGTCTTCATTTCAAATATTTTTCCTCTTGATAGAACCTGGTAAGTATAGGTATGGTTGAAATGCTAAACATCAGAGGCTATACATAGCTAAAAGGAAGTGAAGCTAATTGAAACTACTTAACAATTAGTCCTCGAGTCCGAATGGTCTACGAGTCAATAGCCCATGAGGGCGAGAGGTCTAATTATTTTAGTAAAAACCTACTAATTGGTCCAATAAAAGGATGCAAAAAGTTTTGGATTTTGCTTTAAATATATATTTTTTGGTTTTCAAAACCGGCGATTTTCGCTACCAGAGGTCTATCACTAATAGACCCCTAGTAGCTCAGCCAATCACAGGGCTCGATTGGTGATAGACCATTAGTAGGTTTTTTCTAAAAAAGAATAGACCCCTTTCACGTGATGTCAAAGCAGCTCAATTTGGAGGAAAAAAACCAAAGAATTTCGATCAACTGAGAATTGGAAACCTATTCTTTTGTCTTCCAAATTGAGCTGCATTCTGATGTACTGCAAGGGATCTATTACATTATTTTTTTACAATCATCATCATCATCAAAATCATCATCATCAAAATCATCATCAAAATCATCATCAGCAAAATCATCATCATCAAAATCATCATCTTTTCTAGCCATATGAACGTTATGAGCCTTTGTTTTTGTGGTTTATGTTCATCTTAAATCATACGTATGGAAGCAAAGGATTCAAGAAGACTTATTATTATTTCCATTAGATATTTTGGTCAATGCAGGCTGGGCTAGACAGTACTGAAATCAGTGCTTTTAAACCTGAATTTTAATAACTTTTTGCAATAAAGTCCAATCATCTTGAAATTTTTCCATGTGAAGAGTACTCACCAAAAGAAAAAAAAAATTTCTTAATTTTTCACTTCTTCCAAATGAATGTTATGATGAAAATGACATCACAAATTTAGTGGGAAATAGAGAAGCACACAGATGATGCCAGAATTTAGGTTTGTCTGAGTTTATTATTTATTCTAAGTAGTCTTACATTCGCAACAAAAGAAAAGGACTATTTACAAACCCTCGAGATTCAGTTTTGGTTTGTTTGTCTGAGTATTAATAGTAACTGTGCACTTCGCTATTGAAAATGAGGGATATGGCAAATTTTAATAGGAAGTGCATTTGGAAGAACTCATTGAAGTATGTTTGAAACCGAAGAGATAATTGACAATTGAAAGTCTCAGGCACTAGAAAAATATGATTTTTGGAAAATTGCTTTTTTTTAGCCAAAATTGCTAAACTTTGAAAAAGTTAAAAAAAGCATTGGTCAATTAAGATGTTCTCATAATGGTTATGAAATGCAAAGCATATGTGCCTATTGGTATGTCATGATTGACTTTCTATATTCTATTTTGTTGCAAAGCATGTTACTGACTATAATTCTAAGAGGGGTATGTTTAATTTCTACTGAACAAGTTGTTGCCCCCAAATAGATACATACCACATAGTAATATGACTCCAGTGGAAAATTGCTCTTGATTTTGCATTGAATTGTTTCACCAGACTGAAAGAAAGTAAAAAAAAAAATTTAATTTATTTCTTTACCATTGATCAAACCTACCCTCTAACACACCCATTCACCCATCCATCCATTCATCCATCCATCCATCCATTCACCCATCCATCCACCCATCCACCCATCCACCCATCCACCCATCAATCCAACATTCACCCACTCATCCTTCCATCCACCTACCCATCCACCCACCCAACCACCTTCCCATCCATCCACGCACCAATCCATCCATCCATCCATCCCTCCCTCCCTCCCTCCCTCCCTCCCTCCCTCCCTCCCTCCATCCATCCATCCATCCATCCATCCATCCATCCATCCATCCATCCATCCATCCATCCATCCATTTATCCATCCATCCGCTCACCCATTCATCCATCCACCCATCCATCCATCCACCCATCCATCCATCCATCCATCCATCCATCCATCCATCCATCCATCCATCCATCCATCCATCCATCCATCCATCCATCCATCCATCCATCCATCCATCCATCCATCCATCCATCCATCCATCCATCCATCCATCCATCCATCCATCCATCCATCCATCCATCCATCCATCCATCCATCCATCCATCCATCCATCCATCCATCCATCCATCCATCCATCCATCCATCCATCCATCGGCAAATCTGACCATCCACCTGCACATTCATTCATCAATCCACCTATCCATGCCAGATAAAGTCTGCTCTAGTTAGAATGTTTGATAGAGATCATGTCAAATATCTTACTTTGATGGTTGGGGTAGTGGTAGACAGCTGAAGATAAGAGTTGCTTGGTGATTGTGACTTGGATGCACTAAACCACACTCGCACTGGCTGCTCATCACTATGCTTGTACTCTGCCTGCAAATACAAAGAGATTGAAAGGTTGTTAAAAATATGAAAACCATGGACTTACCATTATTTTCACTGCTACACGCTGGTTGAAACAACAGTCACAACAGGAAAATCAGGCAATACACTGCTGTCAATCAGAGTATTTAAAGGTCCCAAACAATTTGTTTGATTGACAGCAGTGTATTGCCTGATTTCCATGTCACAACTGTTGTCTTGGCATATCCTGGCTCACAGACCCAGTATGGGAGATGGATACTCCTAGTAATGGGCTCCTGATCTGGGCATATCCTGGCTCACACACCCAGTATGGGAGATGGATGCTACCTGTAATCAGCTCCTGAGCTGGGTATATGCCAGTTCAAAGACCCAGTGTGGGAAATGGATGCTCCTAGTAATGTGCTCCTAATCTGGGCATATGCCTGGCTGTCGTGTGATAAAAGCCCATTATATGCATTGGATGGATGTTACTATTACTGCGCTTGAGGTATAAGGAGTTTTTATTTACCTGGATACTAAGTTCTTTGGCATCCTTTGGTACTTGGTTGCGTATGACAATTATGCCCTCTTGGTTTGGGGTATAGATCTCTGTTTTCTCTTGGTCCGATTTGTAATACCTCGTACTGACAGAGATTTTCATTGTTTTCAGTCTTTCTGGATCAACCATCGTGTAATCATTGTGGGTGACCTTCAGCTGCAAATCAAGTAGGGTACATTGGAGAAAATTAATCTCAACATATCAGTTACTGTCGGTGGAAAGTAAGCAAACAGAACAAATAACATCATGGTAAGCAAAGAATATATTTTTAGGAAACCTTGTGTGGCCCCATGAGTCAGGATTTTAAGGCCTGTTGTTGTCTTAAGGTGTGGGCATATGCTACAACTTTGTTGTAAAGATTCCCATTAATGTCCACCTCAAGTCTGTTACTACTCACAACACATCGTAGCCATGTTGGCAATCAATGAGTGACATGATTTTTTTAGCCATGCAATGAAATGGATATGATTAGGTTAAAACTTTGAACACATTAAAGTGCCTATGACACATCTGACTATATTTTCCGTATAGATTCTACATGTTGACTGAGCTGTTGACTGGCCAGAAAAAAATGATTGTATAGTTTGACTGATGCATCTTGAAGTTGTTGATGTTTTTCCATGTCATATGGTACTGGCTATGATGTCAGGGGAGTCATCATTTAACATACAAAACTTAACTGCTCCAGATAAATTTAGCTTGGAATGCATCACTGTTTTACCTATAACTCTCATACAAATTATTGAAATTAGTTTTCACTTAGTAGCCATTGTTTCGAATTACAAGCGACAACAAATAAACATAAACGACTCTCCTGACATCACAGTATCTTGTATTAAATAAAATGAAAAATACGCATGAATACAAGTATCCAGCTTGATGATTTTCATTGCTGGTGTAGAGGATCACAAGTTTTCTTTGAAAATTTTTAGCATGGGCATAATCATCTTTAATTCCCCATTTCAGACCATGTTTCATTCTCTTGAGAATATGATTCTTTGTTTGAGCTGCATTCATATTCATGTGTCTTCTCATGTGCAACCGTTAAACAAAGAAATGACACTCTTGGGAATGAACGTTATCTGAAATGGGAAACCATTATGCCCAAAATAGAGAGGTCTTTTATATGTGGTCTACTTGGTCTTAGTGCTTACTCACCACTGTGATCAGATCAAGTCCTGGCTTATAATTCTTTGGATTGAACGATGGGAACTCTAGCTTTATATCCGAGTAGTAAAACTCAAGGCTCTCATGTCTAATATCTGTCTTTCCTGTTAGTCCCTCTGTGAAGTTTGCACTGACATATAGTTTGTACGAGGACTGGTATAATTGATACTCGTATCCTTTTTCATAGGTTCTGAGGAAAAGACTTTTGATTTCTTCCATGTCAAAGTCAAAGGAAGTTGTTCCTGTCAGCTGAAGCCATAAAAACAAGGTGATGTTCGATTACATTAGGACCTCTATTAAGTGCCCACCCTCAGAGAATTGTGAAGGTTGAATTGGCCGCTAGGTATAAATGATTGCAAAAACCCTCTTTCAATTGGACTTTGAAAACTGGCCACTAAATAGAGTGTAGCTGCTTAATAATAGAGGTATAAACTATTACAAAGAACCTCTTTGGGATGCTGACAACTGTAACTGGTTCACTGTAACTTTTGGGTACAATATTACATGAACTAGGTTGTTTTGAGCTTTTTGGTAACATTTGGTTTTTTTCTCTTCCATCAATATTTAAAGCAATCAATCAGTTCCCTTTGTATTTGTGACTGGCGACAGTCAAAAAATGTAAACAGGCAGCTCGCAACTGCTGTAAGGGAGATTAATAAAAGACATTAATTTTGGGTCAAATCTCTTATTTGGCCCATTTTCACATCCAATAGTATGTTCTATGCTCCCTCCTTCTCACCTGCAATCCACTCCTCTACATGTATATCAGCCTCCATAAAGTGAATAGAGAACATTTCTTTGCAATTTTTCAAATATTGTTGTGAAAAATTTGATAGTATACTTCTTTTCCCGAAAAAAAATAATCTTATAATGTCGTCATGCTAGCGTGATATACTTTAAGGTCTATTAAAAAACTTACAACACCAAGTTTTAGAGCAAAACGTTGGGGGGAGGGGGGGGCTTTAGCCCCCCAGCCCCTCCCTCCCTGTGGGCCCTGGTGATGAAGATGTGCTACCAACCTGTAGCTGTTTCTTGATCTTTTGGTCACTCCAGCTACTGAAATACACCCCCAAGTCAACTGTACCTCTAACATCCTGTCCATAAGTGTACCTTAAATAAAATGCATTGTTAGGGTAATAATGTAAAATAATTATTACCAAATAACTCTTATAAATCTCGCTTTCTGATTGGTTGATGGCATGTGCATTATGAGAATACACATACAGCATGCAGCCCATGCATTTGTATTATTTTTATAAAAGAAGAAAACTTGTTTTTCGTGCTATGTGAAGGGATTGTCAGAACACTCACGAAATGTTGAGAAGCACTCCGCTACAGGTGGTGCTTCTCCTAACACTTGTCTTGACTGTGTTCTGTCAATCCCTTTATAACTGCATATAGCACATGTATGCATTTTCAATTTTTTTCATTTCGTAACATGTCATGGTGCACATTTACTAGTTTAGAGAGTTGGCCAAAAAGGAAAAACCTTCCAATTTTATTGATACCATAGAGCTACCTCTTGGCTTGATAAGCTAACTCACAGAATTGGAAGTTCCAAAACTGATGTTTGTTGATTGGAAATTTGAAGTGGAACTCAAAGTTGAAATGACAAATGTGTTGAAATTGGGGGAAGGGGAGGTGGAGTGCATTGCTTGGGTGGAAGGATGGACAAAGGGGTAAAAGGGAAGAAAGGAGAGGAGATCAACTTGGTTAGAGCTAGAGACAGTAGACACTAAATGCAGGGCGAGAATAATGCATGTATGGCATGTGATGGCAGAGATTATTATTAACATAATAACTTCTGCTCTGTTCTAATATTAATTAAATAAATGCTTTTTCATTCGTAGTATTGGTTTGAGATAAATCAGTGATCTGCTTGATGAGTTAGGGTGCATATCCAGATAAAAAGTACTCACTTTGAAGACACTGAACCCTGGAGTTTGGAATCTTTCTTCAAGATGAATGGTGGAAGGGTGACAGACACTTCAAACTTGGGAAGAACTGGAAAATGTAAGTGAAAATATAAAGTGCGTTGTCATATAATATTTAAGCAGGGGGTATGTATATTATAACTGTAAAGGTGAAGAAAGGAAACATAAGGAGGGAAGAGAAGAGGAGAGTAAAGACAAAGAAAAGAAATGGAAGAGGAAAGGAATGGAAAGGAATGGAAAGGTAAGGAAAGTAATTGAAAGGAATGGAAAGGAATGAGTGGGAATGGAAAAGAAAGAAAGAAGGCCATACCATATTCCTTGACTTCAAAATCTTGATCATATTTTTCTTCCTGGAAAACAAAAGGGAAATTCATGATTAGACACCAATCAACAAAAAAGTAGAAACCTTTCTTAGCAGGATATCACGTGATCTGCCTACCTTTCCTGTGACTGAGATCCTCCAGTTACCCATGACAGGCTGGGTTGAAAGCTTGAAATCCTTCTTGATCACTCCTACAAAATATTATTTTTATTGTAAGTCTGCAAGAAATGGATCATAGTTTTGGAACTTTTCCAAAATTCAACTTAATGAGAGCCCCAATTCAGGTTCAGTACTACTAAGTGGTATTCTCATAAAGCAATGGCAATATTTTTTTATTGTGTTTTATTGTGTTGCACTGACTTATGATATACCTACCGTAAGGCTCTTGAAGGTCAGGCCAGTGAGCCATTTTGTTGTTGTTGGGGTCCTGTAACAAGTGGAATATTTATCGATAATCCATTTTTAAAACAAACTTCTCATAGTCATGAATACCCCAAGCATTTACATAAAGGTACAGGGATGGTATTAGTCTTTTATATTTTCTAATCTTAGCCTCCCCCCACTTTTCCCCTCTAATTTGCATACTAGCCCCCCCCCCCCCCCACCACTTTAAAATATGCTCCGTTGCCTCTGAGGTAGGATGACCCTGGGGCTAGGGACAAGATTTCACCAGAACACACCAAAGACAAGATTTAGGCCTAGCAGTAGGGTCGCCCTACCTTATGACAGACCGTTCACATGAAGGTTGGGATAACCCTGGTGCTAGGGACAAGTCTTTGCCGTAACACACCAAAAACAAGAGCTAGCCCTTAGGGTCATCTACCTTCATGTAAACAGGGCAGAAATCATGTTCTGATACTAATTCTAGTTCTTACCACAATTTCTACAGTCATCTGAAAGAAAAACAGAAACGAAAGAAAAGTTAGCATTGGATGACAGTGTTATCACCTCCTACCTAACGTTCAGGTAAAATAACTAAATATAACGTTTGTGCAGTATACCCCTTTTTTTAGCTGAAATTACAGTGCCAATCGAAAAACCATGGGCACCCAAAATATTTTAGAAATGTTTGTTGAACAATCTGAGACAACTTTCTAACTGCAAGAATGTCGACTGATTTGTAGTCAGATAAACGTCTTGTAGTTAGAGAGTCGTTTCAGATTGTTCAATGAACAATAAACGATTTCCGCAATATTTTCCGCAATATAGTGCCCACGGTTTTTCGATTGGCACTGTAAGTTTATAGTTAACAATAGACTTCTTTAGCTTTGTTGTTCGTTGTGCCCGTTTCAGAACATGTGATGCCACTTTTGGGAGTTGATTCTTTCATGTATAGATATTTTAATATTTAACATTTTTTTTTAAACATTTCTCAAGGGAATGTCATGTGGTCTGAAATGGGCAATTTGTATACGAAGCTAAAGGGGTATATTAGACATGTAGCCTGGATAGCACAAGGCAAGCTCGAGGGGCTATTTTAACCCGTGGGTGTAAGGCATAATTGTGTTAGTGTGAACAGTAATAATTGCCCTATTTCACTTTGACGTCACAGCTTGGTTACATGGACAAGAAAAATAGAAATTTAGGGTAAATTTTTTTTCGTTCGGGATATTTTGGTGTAATATTTTGCTGCTCTCACTTTCTACTATATCATAAACCAAATTTTATTGTGATTCAATTTGCGTTGCTGCTATTTTGTCCCCTCTGGCGACCATGATCCCTAGCGTTAAAACAATAGATCGTTTTGATGTGACGTCATAAAGAAATAGTGCAATTTAGCCTGGCAACTAGTGACGCAAGCATTAGCATACACTAGTGACGCAAGCATTAGCATACACTAGTGACGCAAACATTAGCATACACTAGTGACGCAAGCATTAGCATACACTAGTGACGCAAGCATTAGCATACACTAGTGACGCAAGCATTAGCATACACTAGTGACGCAAGCATTAGCATACACTAGTGACGCAAGCATTAGCATACACTAGTGACGCAAGCATTAGCATAACGACATGAGATATAAAGGGGTTGACTAACCATGAAGACTGCGTATGTCATTATGCTTAGGCTTGCGTCGCTAGTGTGAACCAGGCTTTACAGTTGGTCAACTGTCCCTGCTCAGGTCAAACTTACAAACAAAGTTATTTAAAGATGACTACAGTGTTAATACATACCTTTCCCATGTAGCTGTGGAGATTTGGCAGAAGAGCAAAAACCCTCATATGAACTAAACAAGTAAACAAAAATCTCAATGATATACATCATAGTGTATGTCCTCTTACTGATCTGCTAAAGTTCTCTTACTAAAGCCCGGTTTTCACTACGACACAAGCACAAGCACAAGCACAAGCACAAGCACAAGCACAAGCACAAGCACAAGCACAAGCACAAGCACAAGCACAAGCACAAGCACAAGCACAAGCACAAGCACAAGCACAAGCACAAGCACAAGCACAAGCACAAACACAAGCACAAGCACAAGCACAAGCACAAGCACAAGCACAAGCACAAGCACAAGCACAAGCACAAGCACAAGCACAAGAACAAATTGATACTTGTGCTTGCGTTTGTCCTTGCGCTTTTGCTTGCGTCGTAGTGAAAACGGTATTCCTGCTTGTGTTTTGTGCTTGCGACTGTCCTTTGCGTCGCTAGTGAAAACAAGCCTTAAGAGTTGCGCACATTGGTACACCATTGGATCGCAAATACTGCGAGCGTTATGAGCAAATCAGGATCAAGTTTTTGAGTTAGGGGCTAGGGGGTTCTGCCACTACACGTACATTCACTGTGCATTGGATTAAAACAAAATGTCTTACAGTTTTATTTGATGGACATTTTTCTCAATTTCAGTTGGATCACGATAATATTGTGTGATCTTGCACAAGCATGAAAGAGCAGGTATATTCCTTAGTAACAATATCTTACCAGTTTGACCAGGTTTGTAGATTCCTTTATCTGTTTGTACATAGAAGGACATTCCTTTATTCCTGAAATTCACATACTTCGTATGATAGAACCGCAGCCCGCCAGTTCCATTAACGAACATCTCGTAACGCCCGTATTTCAGTCCATTAGGAAGCTATTGATCAAAAAGCAATAGGCATGATCAATGTTAACACTGATAACTTCTTGTGGAAGATGGTTTGATTTCCAACTTGTACCTTCTAAAGTTTTTAACCTAACAATTTTTGGCCTTGCTTGTGAGGCCGGGGAAGATCGCATTGTGTTTAATCCTGTGACATCAAGGTCCTTCTAACGCTGCGATTGTCGGCCCGATTATTCCTCAGAATATGTCGGAAAGGAAATCGTGCGTGTGCTTTAGTGCGCCGATTCAAGCCCGATTTGAATTAAAAAATCAGGCCGACATGAGAAAATCTGTGACAGTGCTACAGATTTTGTGAATCGGGCCGATTCAATTTTTTGGAATCGAGCTTGAATCGGGCTCTAAACTATACACGCACGATTTGCTTCCCGATGGTGTCGGGACGATGAATCGGGCAGACAAATCGCAACTTGTATTTCCCGCTTTACACATGTCGCATCCGACTTCGCGGGATTCTACTTTTTCAAAGTCACATTTAATTTCATTAGAAAAAACAGATGGGATTGTCTGTGCAGTATTGAACAAATGTTCACCGAAGTCGACGTGTTTATCGGTGAATATTTACCGAGCTGCGAGTTAGTATCATTACACAGGTGAATATTGGAAAACATAAATTCATTTCTAAAAAGTAGATATTTTTCGTATTTTGAAAGAGGCTCGTATCAACAAACGAAGTGCGCGCAATCCTACATCCATCTGTAGGTGTTTATGGAGAAATATTCCGAAGTTCTCGACCAATCAGCGCGCGCGATTTTCTATAATCACCTGGGTAATGATACTAATTAGTTTAATAAGGCAATCTTTTTGGAAATAGTGCAATAGTTGTTACCTGGAGGTCCAGAGTACCAGTTGATCCTTTAAATCAAAAGAAAAAAAATTCTTGTTAATGAAAGAAAAAGAGCTGTGGATGTGTTAAGGTTGAGATGCAGAAAGAGAAGGGAAGAGATAAAGGAATAAATGAGAAAAAGGAGTTTTTTTGGGTATAGAATGCATGCGCGTGCTGTGTGCTATCATAATTAAGCATGAACTCCCAACCAATCATAAAGCGAAATTCATCCATCCATCGGCCGTCCGTCCGTCCGTCCGTCCATCCATCCATCCATTCATCCATTCCATCCATCCATTCCATCCATCCATTCCATCCATCCATTCCATCCATTTTTATTTACTCACCAGCTTTGAATGTTCCACTAGTTTTAACAATAATCTTCCAGCCGCTGCTATAATATCCCTCACGTATTACTGCCGTGATGTGAACTGGACCGTCTGCTTTCATGATGTTGACTTTCAATGAAACAGTACTGCCAGGCCGAATGACTTTTGGTGCCAAGATGAAATATGAGCTGAAATGATACCACAAGAAACCTTCAATACAGCTTTCGCAAGGTTAGTGTATAACAATATATAGATATCATAACTAGTATGGGTGGTTTGTATTCATCCCCTTGACCTCCATGCATGTTGAAGAAATAGAAAACGCGCGTGTGCTGAGCAGCTTTATAAGATACCTGTTATAAATCTCATTTTCTGATGGGTTTATGGCGCGTGCATTATGAGAGCATTATGAGCACTCCCCCCCCCCCGTTTTCCCCAGAAAAGTTAGGCCAGTTTTAAATTTTCATTTGTCGTGGTCACGTGTTGCTTTGAGTTTACTTGAGAGTCACTGGTAGTAAAGCACACGAGAAAAGAGATTGATTTGTAGAAGTGATTTTCAAACTAAACCATCAGAGTTGATAGCGGAGCACCATAATACTTAAGAAAATATGGTAATCCATCGAGTTGATTTTTCATAGCTTGATTACGTCATCACCTTGTCCATACATACATACATACATACATACGTACATACATACATACGTCCGTCCGTGTACCACTTTGCACAGGGTTCCCGCGCGCTTTGCTTACTCACAAAGCACAGAAAAATTGCAATAATGTAGTCAAAGATGGATCAAGAAGTATTTTTTCTTATTTTTGCAATGCAATGCTAAAGAAGATTTAGCGAGGGAAAGCGAGGGAAGATTCTTAATCTTACGATGAAGTTTCGTGACTGAAACTTCAGTGAGAGAAAAAGTGGCCTGTAGACCAGAAAAACCTGATTATACTGCAAGAATGATATTTCAGTTCCGTAGAAAACACTTCATAGAAGGTAAATTCATTAATTTTAACTAATATTTCGTAAAAAATCGACAAGAAATGTGTAAATTAGCTGGAGAAACTCTCAGACAAGCCAAGGACGTTGGTTCGGCAAACATTGTCAGAAAAACTTGGATAGTTTGTCGTTTTTACTGCATTCTAGATTTTTATCATCTTTTTCTTCATTACTTGTGAACCAAAAAAGCGATATTTGAAGCTTTGATTTTTTGTTTTTGATCCCATTTCAAAAAAAAGGCTAAGACTTAGTAAAAAGACTTAGTTCTTTGAAAAAATATATTTGACGGCCAGCGAGCCTCACGCGAAGTCAAAACAAGATTCCAGTTTCATAATCATATGAATATTTTGACATTTTTATAGATAATTTATTTTAATTTTGAATGAAATATGAAAAAGGAATACATATCCCACCAAACATTTGCTATTTATCGGGCTTTTCCAGCTATTACTATTACACAATCGCAAAAATGATGAGCCTGTTTTTTTTTTATGGATAAGCTTATGTTTTTGCAAGATATTTCGCTCGATAATAAAGTTAAGAATAAATCTGAAAAAAAAACTTTTCAAAGGCCAACTTACTAACAATGAAAATTATTATCTTGCATTAATGAATATGTCTCTTTTTACATGTGAAGTTCAAGTGAATGTAAGCTTAAGCTTATCAGTAATATTTTTCGACAATTTTCAGTGTAGTTCACTTTCCACCTAAAAAACTTATAACTTTGATTACTAAGATTTGCTGAATAAAATCCTTTGTTCTATACATGTATTCATATCTACAATCTATAATTATTTTTCTTCGAATTGAAAAGTTTTCTAATGCTTTTGAAGGCTTAAAATAATGGTTTTTCTCTTAATTTTTCCTCCTGGATTCTGGTAAAATCAAACGAAGTGGTAACGCTATAACCAGCGTTATGCCGCGTCACACAATTGTCACGTTTTTAGCACTAAATATACTATTTATGGGAGCTTCGCTTTTAGGCAGTGCCTAAATCTATATATTAGACACTTTAAGGTACTCACAACTTACCCATTGTGCTTGGCAGAGCATCCAGTCGCCAACATAGACCAAAGCATCAAAAACGCGAACACATTCAGCACAGCCATTGTGATCACGTACTGTGGTATTCTCCTCTCCTTGTCGGTGCTTATATCGTGATCTGCGTAATGCGATACCAAAGTATTCCCAAAAGGTTGATATCGCTTCGATTCTAGTTCTTTGATTGAACTGGTAAGTTTTAGTTTTTGCTGCCATATTTATAGAGCACGTCTGTGACGTCACCAGTCATTAATGGCCCGGTAATTATCACACGCTGCATGCAATGCGGTAGTTTTATGTTGTTGAGTGATCTTCTGTTGGTGCCTGGTTCTAGAATGCACGTAGTTGAACTCTGATGGCAAGGAATAGCTAGAAGGGGAGGGTTTGGAGGGGTCAATAGTAGGAGAGGAGGTGTAAGAGATATGTCAAGGGATAGTGTTTTTTGTTTAATGGTTGTGTATGAGAAGACACTTAAATATGGATACAACTCAAACAAAGAAACTTATTCTTAAGAGGATGACACGTGGTCTAAAATGGGAAAACAATAAGGTCAAGCCAAACTACTTCCACCTGGATTTGATCCAAAAGTCAACCGTAGTTACAGGATATAGGTTTTTTAAAAGTCAATAGTTCTGGTCGTGATTGTACAAGAATGCACTCGGTTAAGTCAGATAGAATATCCGAACCAACTCAATACGTCAAACATCTCAATCTGTTGGTCTTTTTTTACTTTGATATCAGTTTTCAAGACTTTCTTTGAAATTGCTTGCAAATTTGAATTGACTGACAATGGATTGATTGATATGGTTTGAAAGTGTGATGATTGATTAATTCATTAACTGACTAACTGATCAGTTAAGCAACAACCAGTTAAGCATCCCACTGACTAACTGTCCCACTAAAACTGACTGACTGACTGACTGACTGACTGACTGACTGACTGACTGACTGACTGACTGACTGACTGACTGACTGACTGACTGACTGACTGACTGACTGACTGACTGACTGACTGACTGACTGACTGACTGACTGACTGACTGACTGACTGACTGACTGACTGACTGACTGACTGACTGACTGACTGACTGACTGACTGACTGACTGACTGACTGACTGACTGACTGACTGACTGACTGACTGACTGACTGACTGACTGACTGACTGACTGACTGACTGACTGACTGACTGACTGACTGACTGACTGACTGACTGACTGACTGACTGACTGACTGACTGACTGACTGACTGACTGACTGACTGACTGACTGACTGACTGACTGACTGACTGAACAACTGACCCATCCACTGCCCCATTAGTTGACTGAGTATACTCAATGAGCATTTAAATTTATCCGTCTTGAAGTTTGCTTTGATTTGCTTTACTCTAAGTTAAAATATGGAATGGAAAAAATTTAGATAAAGATTATATTAGGTATTTTTATTTGTTATATTTTCTGTTTTCTTTTTTCTTTTTTACTCACAGCTAGGTACATGGTAAGTTACAGGAGAGCTCTACCCTGGCAGCAGGATCCTGTCTAGGGTTAGGACTAGGTCTACAGCAACAATATATTACATAAACAAACAAATGAATGGATGATTTTGAAGCCGTTGAGAGAACTGGACGCTAATGCTACAGAAAGTTCTTCCTGTGTGATGTGATGATCGACTTCCAGGATCCTGACTTCAAGTTGTTCAACTTCTTCGCGATCTGAAAAACAAGAAGCATGCGAGAAAAGTTATCGAATAATCTGGATAGAAAGATAGAAGGGGAAAAAAGAACGAACGGACGGACGATCTAGCTAAAGGGGAAGTAAGAGGAAGAACGTAAAAGGAAGACTTTGACCCCCAAAGCCTTCCTTTTACGTTCCCTTTAGCTATGTTGTTCCGTTTTTTTAGGACACGTAAATATATACGTGAAGGATTTAGGTTGTGGTTTCCTCCTTGGTATCTACATATATATACGGTAACTTAGCTATCTTTTGTATGTAAACTCCCTGATGAAGACTGCGATAGTCAGTCGAAACACGTAGGAGAAAATAAAAAGTTTACAAAATAACAGTTTTCTGTGCTGCTCACTGATCTGTCTTTAAAAAAAAATTGTTTAAATTTTTTTTGTTTTAAGAAAATTGTTAAAAAATTGTTTTCTATAATTGTTTTCGAAAAATTGTTTTTAAAAATTGTTTTCGAAAAATTGTTTCCCAAAAATTGTTTAACACTCCTTCATGGATCAATCGAAGAGTCGGGGGATTTCTCAAGTATATCAAGGCCAGCCTGAAGGGTTGAAGGCGAATTATGGCTAGAATCACACTTTTTTTATTTCTATGTTGCTGTCTTTGTTTGCTCAAACCTCGCCAAAATTGTCATGGGCACATGACTTTCGAAACTTAAGATTTTAGGATGAATATTTTTGAGATAAGGCGGTCACGTAACCTTGATCCTCGCTTCCATGAACCCAAAAAATTTGGATAAAAATTTGGGTGACGGTACATAAAACGTTTTGGTATATTTTGCGGAGTCAATCAATCCAGCTGAGTTGACCGCCTTCCCCGCAAGGAAATATGGGTCACTATTTTTGATTAGCATTTTTCGAGCATTTTCCGAGTATACAATGACTAGACTTTTCTTGTTGATTGAAAATATTTCCGCCATGAGTTCGACTAGCGTTTAATTTAAAGAAGGAAGAACTCTCAAAATAGGATGTTGAATCCTAAATTCTGATTGGTCGACCTTGAGTTTGTCCTCTTTTCTCGGTGCTGACCAAGAGGAACGTGGGCTCTGGGTACGAGGTGGTTTCGGAATCAAAATGGCGGTTTCTACAAAGTTGTAAAAGAGCCATGGAATTTGTCTCTTTTTAGCTTAAAAAAGTTTTATCTGGTAAGTTAGTAATGTTTAGTACCCATGTTTGAAGCCGTTTTACGATATTTTCGGGGTTTTAAGTAATTACAGTGCCTTGTGCATGTAAATATTGGTTTATTTTGACGACCACGTCGTGAAAACTTCGTCAGACTTTTCTTTATATTTTTTATGCGTAAAGAAGGATTTTGAAACTCAGTAAGTGTTTAATCTTTTTCGTAGAGGTGTGCGTTTCAGAAAGTAGTGTGCTTTTTGGAGAACTTTGATGAATATTTTGGGTGTCTTGATCAGCTGTTTTCATGACAGCTATTGTCTGGGTATTGTTTATCATAAGTTTTTTAATAGTTATCTTTGAAATGTTGCTGATCGAAGATCGCAAACCAGATCTAAGTGTGCAAACAGACTCGATAAGAGCAAAGTTATTTACTTAAGAACTTAAATAACTATTATGATAATAATGATAATAATAATAATAATAATAATAATAATGATAATTTATTATTTATATAGCCCTATTAACAAGAATCGATCAATAGGACTTTACATATAACTAATTACAAAAAATTGATAAATAATAACTAATAATATAATACATATAAAATGATATCACTACTAATTTACAATTCGTACTATTTAAATGAATAAATATAGGGAATATAAGATAAATCATTAAATGATAGGAACAATACCTTTTGTTTTCTTGGTATTTATATTGATGTATATAATATATGTATTTAGTAAAATTCTACTACTATACTATTGCAAATCCTGCATTCTGATTGGCTAACGTACTCGCTATCTATCAGCCGATAGATAGTGGGTAGAGAAAGCCGGCTTTGTTTTGAAAAAAATGGCGGCTTTCCCTTCGCGATTTTGTGAAGTTTCCTACGAAGAAATTCGTTGAGAATTTTACTAAACTTTACTTTACTAAATTTTACTACTCGATTTCTATCGGCTTTGATAGTTGACTCGGGGCCGGAGCCCCTCGTCAACTATCAGCCGATAGAAATCTCGAGTTCGTCTTCTAATTGTTAAATATATATGCATAATTATCTGGACCTGACAATGGTTTCAGAATGAATCCGAAACATTGTATTCTGCTACCTTTAATTTTCATTATTAAATCAATATCACAGTCTTTGTTGAATAGTAATAATAATATTAGTAATAGTAATAATAATATTAGTAATAGTAATAATAATATTAGTAATAGTAATAATAATATTAGTAATAGTAATAATAATATTAGTAATAGTAATAATAATACTAATAGTAATTATAGTAATGATAATAGAAATAGTAATAACAGTAATAATAATATTAATAGTAATTATAGTAATAAAAATATTGGTAATAGTAATCATAATCATAATAATGGGAACTTTACTTCATATATTCTTTCTAGTATTAGACAATTATTGGATGAGGTTGAGCATGATATCGTAAATTATGAAGACCAAGGCCGTGTTATCTGCCGAAGCCGTAGGCTGAGGCGGATAAAACGGCCGAGGTCTTGATATTTACGATATCATGCGAAAACCGAATTCAATAATTGTTTTATTATACATTTTGTAAAATAAGAATAAAGATTTAATTCTGCTTTCGAAAAAATAGCAAATGTATGTCCATTTTCATAATTGTGACCTTTGAACTTGACATGATAAATGTATTATCTGTAGGTAAAACCTACAGATAATACATTTATCATGTCGAGTTCACACGATATCAGGGATTAGCTGAGGGCTCTTGGCCAATCAGAAGCGAGATAGTGAGTAAAATGTATAATAAAAACAATTGCTTGTAGGTAATTTACAACAACAACAACAAAGTTTTATTGTAATTCAAGTGGTTCTAATAAAACTCAGAAAAGAATAGAAATGAAATTGCAAACGTCTTGATAGATTTAAGGAAAAATTTCAGTTAAAAAGTTGTATAATAGAGGCCCGAATCTCAGTGTTTGGAATGAATTTTTAAGTGATCTCTCTCCAATGAGAAACACCTGTTAGCTGTCTTTTATGTTGATTCTTCATGGAAGCGTCCCCAAATGACACCATAACTTTATCACTTTATTAAAACAGTATAATTAATGTTTAGGCATTAAGTATTATCCATACTCTTAACAATACAAGCCTGGAGGATGTTCTTTGCCAGTAGTAAAGGCTACGATGCAGCAAGAAAAAAATACAGCCTTTACTTTACAAGACTATGGAAACAAGATGAGGGTATGTCTTTTTTTGAAAACATGGATCATAATTATGCTAGTGTTTTCCTAATTTCTTCATATCATTTTCTTATTTTCACAATGAAAAAAATATGCAAAGATTTTAGAATTCTAGCTCTTCTCACATTAAATCACTCTTGCCTTGAGCCCACTTCACTTCTGGTCAGCAGCTCATCAAAGTCTTGGCTACCTACTGTGGCTACAAAATTGGCTAAGAAAGAAATACAGCTGTTACTTACGAAACTATGCATACAAGATGATTGTGTGGAATTTTTTGAAAATATGGATCCTATGCTAGTGTTTTCCTAATTTCTACATGTCTTTTTCGTATTTTCACAATGAAAATGATATGTAGAAATTTGAGAATTCTACTCCTCCTCTCACATTAAATTACTCTTGCCTTGAGCCAACCTCTATTCTGGTCAGCAGCCCATCAAAGTCTTGGCTAAGAAAGAAATACAAATGTTACTTCCAAAACCTTGGAAACAAGATGATGATGTGACATTTCTTTGAAAATATGGATCATACAATATGCTTATGTGTCTATGGTGTGTATGGTGTCTATGGTGTCTATGCTGTCTATAGTGTCTATGGTGTCTATAGTGTCTATGGTGTCCATGCTGTCTATGGTGCCTATACTGTTTATGTTGTGTATAGTGTCTATAGTGTGTATGGTGTGTATGGTGTGTAAGGTGTCTATGGTGTGTAAGGTGTCTATGGTGTGTAAGGTGTCTAGTGTGTATGGTGTGTATGGTGTGTAAGGTGTCTGCTGAGTATGGTGTGTAAGGTGTCTATGGTGTGTAAGGTGTCTATGGTGTCTATGGTGTCTAGTGTGTATGGTGTGTAAGGTGTCTATGCTGAGTATGGTGTCTATGCTGCCTTAAATGTCTATGCTGTCTATGGTGTGTATGGTGTCTGCTGTCTATAGTGTCTATGCTATGTATGGTGTCTATGCTGTCTATGGTGTCTGGTGTGTATAGTGTCTATGGTGTGTATGGTGTCTATGCTGTGTATGGTGTCTATAGTGTCTATGGTGTCTATAGTGTCTATGGTGTCTATAGTATCTATGCTGTCTATGGTGTCTATAGTGTCTATGGTGTCTATGGTGTCTATGGTGTATATGCTGTCTATGATGTCTATAGTGTCTATGCTGTCTATGATGTCTATAATGTCTATGGTGTGTATAGTGTGTATAGTGTCTATGGTGTCTATGGTGTGTATAGTGTCTATGGTGTGTATAGTGTCTATGGTGTGTATAGTGTGTATAGTATCTATAGTGTGTATGGTGTGTATAGTGTGTATGGTGTGTATAGTGTATATAGTCAATAATGCTTACAGTGTATATGGTTAGTCTATACAAGTGATACACGTAGACAAGAGATAGACACCATATTCATGTTGCTGATACAATGAAACAGAGCCTGTCTGACGGCCGTAAAAAGATATTTTCTAACACCCAACAGTCGGTTTGTAGTCGAAAGGCAAACAGCCGTCAGACGGCCGTTTATTGGCCAACATGAGATCTGGGGTGCTGATCTAGCGTATTAGTCATTCATAACAATGGTGATCCATTATAATTAATGTTAATGGACATGGTGTGAGTGGAGTATATAATAGTATTAAAAAAATCACAAATTTTATCGCATCATCCCTGGTGCAAATCTTACACAGGATCCTGTAGGATCCTGTAAGATCCTGTAGGATCCTATAGGATCTTGTACAAGATCCTGTAGGATATTGATACAGGATCCTGTACAAGATCCTTAGTAGGATCCTGGTAGGATCCTGGCAGGATCCTGTCCAAGATTTGCACCAGGGATAGTGCGAAAGGAGATTTGGAGGTTAGCCCTATCGAGAATATCTCCTAGATCGATTGGAATTTGGAAGTTGGTACAGAAGTTTACAGTAGGAGGAAAACCAGAGAACCCGGAGAAAAACCCTTGAAGCACAGGAGAGAACTAACAAGCAACTCTACTCACATACAACACCAAGCCCAGCGGGACTCAAACCCAGGTCGCATTGGTGAGAGGCGAGAGATCTATCCGCTACCCCACCTGTGTTCCTCATCATTTTTCATTCGACTAGGGACAGTTCATAATAATTTATGGGTTAGGGGGCTACGTGGATTCTTGGTTTTTAAACTTCTTTTTGGTAGACCCTTTTACAAACCTAATATTTTTTGTCCCTCCCCCCTTTCCCTAAATTTTGGATGAGAAAGCAACATACAGTAGCCCCCCAACTTATTAATAATGAATTGCCCCCAACTTTCGCTTACCAGCTGTCTCTCACATCAAGCAAACACCAATGAATATAATATGCTAGATTCCTTTATTATGTCAAGCAGTTTCTACCCCTAAAAAAATTGGGCCATTTGTTATGTACTTAACTGATAGCCTCCCATCGACGTTAATCTTAAAAGTAGTCTATAGAAGGCTTTGCACCATTGCGTGATGGCAACCATGATGGCAGGGACAATAGAGTCTTTTCCCCTAGGAAACAAATTTGTTTCTCATGTAAATCTTATTGGACCAGATTCAATTGTTACTGCCTCCTAACATGGCTTCCATTACATGATGGTGCAAAGCCTCTATACTGTAGGTGTATTAATTTGTTGCTATTCTAGAATAAGCCTTTTGTCATATCCATTATCAAATGTTGTTTCCTTTGTTTTACAGGTTTACGTAGAGCAAGCAAATGCCAATAAGATAAACAACTAAACCAGGACCTCTGAATGGACTCGAGTTTGTCATGATCACATGGCGAGTTTCTCGTCTCATCCTCGTCAATGGCAGTGCCTTGTGATTGCAGTTCACACACGTGGGACAGATGCTACAGACGCTGATGTCTTTGAGTTTATCTGCCATGTATAGTACTTGGGCTCGGTTTTCTGGAATTGAAAGTTACCATTAGTTAGTGTTAATTCACTAATAATCAATGACAAAAACGGGATATATGGCTGAGTGATGATAGTGACAGAAGAACAGTGTGCAAGGTGGTGACGACTTGAATGATAATCAGGTCAGTAGTTATGATAGCAATAATGGAAAGGATTTCTTATGACTGTAAAATGATACTCACACCCTCATGACATGGTATTAGCAACATTCATTAAACCAATCACAGGGCGCGAGATCACAGGTCATTCAATCAAAATGCTCAGAAGTACATATAGCACGGTCACAGCACAACATGCCTGTACTGGGCATTTTTCATGGTCGTACAAAATCTTCTCTAACCTATAGTAATGACAGTACAGACCCCTTGCAGCAGGTTGGAATGCTGCTCAATTTGGAGGACAAAGCAATATTCCACTTATCAGGAGATTGAAATTCTTTTGATTTGTCCCAAAATTTAAGTTGCTTGACATCACATGTGAGGGGAGTCAGGATGGAGTGGTGAGGACCGGGGTTTGATTCCCAATCTCCCCATGTGATCTGAGTTGGTTTGGTTCTCTTTCTGACTCCAAGGGTTTTTCTGGCTTTCCGGTTTTTCCTCCCTCCTTACAAACTGACCCTAACTAATTCAAACTGATTAGAGCTGTGCTCCAGGGTCATACATGGACTGTATAGCGGCTGCCAGAGTCGCCTTCTCAAGCTTTCAGTTCGACCCTGTTGAGCTGCGCCACTGCTGTACTTGCAGTGGTGATTAGCCATAACAAGGTTTTTTATTTTTATTTTTGTAAGGAGTGTATTGACACCAATAAAAGAACACGACTGTGTTATGACCTAATTAAATGGCAATGAGTGGAGCAAGTCAGTTTTGCTCTGATACTCACCAGGGTTATAATAGTCGTATACCACTGCTGGGACGGGCTGGCCTTTACCCACAGCATGTGTTCGCTCAAAACCAATTGTGACGCAAGTGGCATTTCCTTTCTTGATCTGTCAAATATATTAATATATATATATTCAGTTTCATCAAGACCATGGTAATAGTTATACAACCCATGGTAATAATTACACAACCAAAACGGAGTGAGTCAATACGAATGGTTTTATGGCTTTCATCGACCAAAAAATTTCTATCCTAGATCATTACAAATTTGATTGACGGAATCTCAAAATGTGGACATCTCTAATAGTCCCCTTCACAGTAATTCCATGTGCCACATGTTGAAAGGTAACTGTACTTTTCCATCAAAGCAAAACATGAGGTGACCTTGCAATGATAGAGACGTGAATAATTGATAAAGGTCGCTATAAAAGATCTCTATCATTGCAAGGTCTAAGTACAATTATTGAAAGTACAAAAAATATACCAACCCTGTCAAAGTACAAAATAAGTTTCTTATCTTCAGACTCGGTTCTCTTGAGGAATAGTTCCTTGTTGCTTAACAGCTTGGGGGAAAAGAAAAAAACAACTTTTATTTCTACAAGAATAAAAAATACAGTACAAGGACAAGTCTCTTCCACACTTGAAGCAATCATAATCAAACTTTGTACAGAATACTATAATTACCCATTCTGATGGTTGTCATATTTTGATTTACTGTTCGAATAGTGAGTTAAGTGTATTGGTCAAATAGTGGGGGATTCGCCAAGACAACCCTTGTTTCTTGACGGTTACGTACAAGAAATGTACAGGCTCCAGGTCAAAGCAAAAGTGATAGGTCTTAAATTGACAACACAACTCCTTAGTATTATGCTTGGGATAGCTTAGGGTCAAATTATTATTGATACTTATAGTCTTCTAGTACAGTACATTGCGCAGCAAAACCAAAGCTGTAATGAGGAAAATGCTGCTGCTTATAATATTCGACTGAAACATTCATGAGTCTTGTCTTCTTTGATTTACCTTCTTCAAGACCTCTTTGTCAGGAGAGAACCCAGACACAACTCCAATCTCCATGACAGCCATGTTAGAGTTTTCTTCTTTCCCTAGATATCGTGCACATGCTTTAATCTCGATCTTGTTTTCTTCTTCTTTGAGCACCTATGGTTGTGAATAATTTAGTGAGAATAAGTTTGTCCATTATTTTCCATCACTAGTTGAGGCACTCTCAAAAAAAATATGCTAATGAAAATAAGGAATTGATGATGCGTTTGAGAATCTATTTGATTAGTCATGATGGCCAAATGTGCTAATCCTGGATTCAGTTTTATATAGAGGGAGACTCGGGTTACCAAAGTAATGAAACCTGGATGGATTAGCATTAACTAGTCTTTGGAAAAGAATTTGCAGAAACATTTAAATGGAATGGCAGCAGATGTGTACACTGTGGAGGATTTAGGGGGTGGTCACAGGGTGCCCATGACCCCCTTTCTAGCATGAAATTGTTGGTTTAGTGCAAAAGATGCATTTTCTTGATTTTGTGACCCCACTACTCAAAATCCTAGTTCTTCCCCAGATACATACATACCTTAATGATGAAATCAAAGTTACTGTTGACTGGTTCTTTAGTAACGTGGTAGCTTACTCCAATTTGTAGCAGCCCAAAACCGTGGCCATTGGCTGCTACTTTGATGTTACCTGTGACCTTTGGAATCTGTTGATATGTAAAAATAAACATCACATTTTGATAAGAGGACTTTTCTTGATGAAAAACATGAAGTACTTATATTTTATTCAATAGTAGTATTTGGCATTGGTCCAGTCAAGAAAAAGAGTTGAGAATTGTTCTTAGACTAATCAATTGTGAAACGAGGGCCAAAAGGGCCACATTATTAATAAGTCACTCTTGCAGGGACAGTTTTTGTATTTTCCCATTTTGATATGGTTATCTCTTTGCCCCATCTCTCTGCACCTTGAAATAAGACAATGTTGCACGACAAGTTGTACAGTTTTGTTGCTTGTAAGACAGTATATGGAATAGTTCAGATGTACATAGAAATGTTTAGGAAATTTTACCACTAAAATCTTCAGGACCAATTCTTTTAAATGTTCAAATAAGATTCAAATTCAGAGATGAACAACAAATTAAAAACTCCTTAGTGTTCTCAAGTAAATTTAGATATTCTTAGCAGGATAGTACAAGCTCTTTAGAGCAGTTTTCGTAGGAATCTGAAAAACTAATTATGGCCAATGCCTTGCCATGCTGTGTATGATAACATTTAATTAACATTCAGTGCCATGTCCGCACCGTGCTGTAACCGTGCTGTGACTTCACATTCATACAAAATCTGTTCTATGAGTAAACAAGGTATCTTGATAGCAGACTGACTTACCACGACTTGCTGCAGTACCATGTCGTTGTTATTATCAACACTGAATGTCTTGCTAAACGTTTTGTCCTCAGAATGAGTCAGTTCGACCTTGAAACTCTTTGATGGAGAATAGATGAAGGATGCAAACTCTGACATGGCTTGGATACCAAGG
This sequence comes from Anthopleura xanthogrammica, assembly GCA_964019055.1. Classification (NCBI taxonomy): domain Eukaryota; kingdom Metazoa; phylum Cnidaria; class Anthozoa; order Actiniaria; family Actiniidae; genus Anthopleura; species Anthopleura xanthogrammica. Next base: position 10,254,988 of record OZ025207.1, on the reverse strand, counting down.
ACAGTGTCCTGTCAGATAACAAGCCAAAAATACAAGTAAGTTATGGGATAAAATTTTCTCTCTGTAAATTAAGCATTGTTCACCTTTGCGATTTGTGGTCCATGCTTACATCTGTAGTCAAAATTTATTTAAAGACAAACTGAGGTATATTTAGTCAAAAACATGAATCGTAAAAATGGTGTGAATCCATTATCATTCCTGCTTTAGGTGCCAAAAGGAAATCTAAAGATAGGCAAAACGTATATGCCGTAGCTAACTTACTGTACCATGTCGGCTGAGCCGGCTGTAGTTTCGAGAGCTAAAAGATGGCATTTCCGTTTGATCATGTTATTTTGCTTGACATTTTTTAGTCACGCAAATTCTCTTTTGTAAGGTTTCAATCAAGCTAAAATAACATGAATACCTGAGTAGAAGCATATCCGCCCAGTGAGTTTCTCTGTTGTGAGAGCCATCGCACCACAGGGAGCCCATTCACAAGATCTTCATCAAGACTGAGTGTTAGCAGACTATATGCTGTGATCTCGATATCTGCTGAACGGGGTCTGTAGTAAGGAGCGAATGGAGTAGCTCTAACAGGATCTGGTTTTTTAGTTGACCAATACATTGTTCCAGCTGAAAATATATTATTAAGTAAAAATTAAAGCATCTTACTTAATTGGTAACAATTGATGATATGAGGTTTTATTCCACTGATTAGGTGTTTGCCTAGACCAAGGAAAGATAGCTGTTTATAACAACACTTAAAAGCTATTGTTTACTGGTAGGAATAGTCCCCTTCATAGTTCCTGCACAATCTTGAAAGGTAGCCATGCCTTTGCATCGAAGCAAGATAAACGTTGAGCTTGCAATGATAGTCTTGAATAGTTGTCCCAAGCAAGGTGTTAAAAATGCCTCTATCTAGTTTTTCCATTGATCAGTTTTAGTAGATTAGGTTAGGATTTTGACTGAATTATTGTCTGCATTGTCACACCACCTTCCTTACTTGGCTATTCCATAATTATTACTGTAAGCTGTAATTCCCACCCTTTAAGAAGGCTCTAAACAGTTTTCCTTGAATAAGCGTGCACTCTCTTAAATGACATACAGTAGCACTGAATCATTTGAACTTGTAAAAGGAAAATTGTCTGAAAAAATCTCATACTTGCATCAAAATAACTAAAAAACTGGCAGATATTTTTTTTAAACTTTGCATGTGGCTTTTATTTAAGGGATTGTAAGTGCTAAGAAAAAAATTAATAAAGAATTCTGTAATAGGGAACATCGAGAAATAAACTTCATTTGATTTTTGAGAATTCCCCATTACAGAATTTTGAAATATCAAAATATCAGAATATCAAAAATTGGATCATGAAGTTCAAACATGCCAATTTTATATAATTTTAACAGTGATTTTTTTTGAGTATAGGTTCAAAGGTTCAAAGGTTTTTATTTACCACATATACACAAAATACACATCGAAAAAAACGGAAATAAATAGGTGGAGGGTGCAAGAGAGACAACCCAAAGGGTTAAACAAGGTACTGATTGTTTAGAAGAAAAACATTTGAAGTGTACTATTGTTGTCATAGCAACATGTTTTATCATATTTGAATAATCTCATTCCAATCTTCACTTTATGGTCTTTGGTCTTCTGGGTCAACTTATGGCCATATATTAGCCATATAAAGTTTTTCAGGGTCATTTTTGTTAGTATGTACAGTATGCAAGTTCTAAAACCCTTTCTAACCTCCTTAAAGACCTTCACCGTTAATAATGGCTGGAAAGCGTGTTAATTTGTTTGGCTTACTTTACGGTTATTACCTTTTCTTATTCCCCTGGTAAGTAATGCCGAACGAGCTTTCCAACTCATCCCGCTTTCCACCAGTCTAAGAGCATAGGCTGTGATGGCCAATGAATACACATCTTTACTTTCAATGATTTTGTCCAAGTTACTTTCAAGGTAGCGCACAGCTTTTTCTTTAGCCACAGTAATGACCTGAAGGCAATACAATAAAAAATAAGGTTGTCCCTGTCTTGACGCAAAACTTGTTAAATAAGAGGGTATAGTACTTATCTCAGATAATGATGTCATACATGTATGTTAGTAAAGCAATGGTTTGGGCTACCTTACCTTCGAATTATTTCCAGCTTCAGCCAAAGCAATCGTCACAAAAGCAGTCAGGGAAACATTCCCTTTCAAACCACCCTGGAAAAGAAATTGTGCACATAAATCAAGTTTCTTTGTGGCATGATAGAATGATAAAATGTGCGTGCATGGTGATAGATACTGAATAATGCTATTCCTTGCTGCAGGACATACATGTAGAAAGACACTATAATAATTATTAGAGTAGATTTAGTGCAAACCTACTAATGGTTTATTGATGCCATTCAAAATGTATGGCATGCTGCTTTATGCTGCATTTGGCATGCGTAAATATTCTGCACAATCTACCTGTAGAGATCCACCATGCAAGACAGGACCAACTTTAGGGAAAGATCCATCCTTATTTTGCTTACGAGCAATCCATCCTAAACTTTGACTTAGAGACCTAGGGTCGATGTACGTATAGTCCCTAGCCTGTGCAAAAGACTTGACTACAAAAGCAGTTAACCTAAAGGAAAGGAAAGATACATAGATAAATGCCAATACTATTAGCTACAGTTTTGCACAAGCTAAGATGGACAGTTTTCACTCATTTACAGTGGCATGCGCCTTGTGGTACCAGGTTTCCTCACGACAAAGTAGATTGTGGTGGACATCAATCAAGGCGTTTCCATGACACTGTAGGCAATATGCAGTAGGCCTTGAAATTTTATTTTCCCTTTTCGTCATGGAAATGATGGCGCCCATAAGGGCCTGCTTTGCACTAATTTGTTAGTGTCAAACATTGGTTTGGACAGTGATAGATAATTACCTCGTAAGAAAAGAAATTCAAATGCCACATTTTTGGGATATAACTAATGCTCATGACTTACCACATGCTTCCCTCAGGATCAATTCTCCCAAATGCGCTGTATGATCCATCTCTGTGTCGATAAGACTGCTCCCGCTGATACCCTGCACAAGACAAAAATATTATAACATTTATGCTTTTGACTTTGGTTGAAGTGGTCATCTATTAATTGTTTAATGTTTCTAGAGCAGTATGCTAGTCAAATGTCCAGTTACTAGCAGCTTCCAAGCAATTTTGGTTTTAGGTGCAATGCATGCTTATCTAAATCAGAGTTTTTTATAACAGCCACGATACGATATAACATGCACTCTGATTGGATAATTAGCATAATTATTATGTGACTGTGCATCCATAACTCTATGGACTACACACTGATGTGATTCAAAATTTATGGCTGCAACTTCAAAAAATTGAACAACATTTTTTTTTTTCTGTTTCTCCTAGTATATAATTTCAGAGAAAAGAAATCACCAGACGAGTGACCTCTTACAGTGTTACCTCCATTAAGCGGACAACAGGCAAGGTTCCAAACTAAATAGTGGTACTACTGTTATTATATATTTATTACAATAAAATTAGTCACCTAAAAAGCTACTGCAGGCTGAGACTGGCAAGAATTATGAGTAGATACATTTTACCAACATATTTCACCTTTGAAAGCTATTGATGGCATGGGCTAGCAATCTTTTACCAGTCATTTTCACCTCTTGTGAGCATCCTCAAGCTGCAGTTTGTAGCAAAAACTTAACTTGTTTGATATTAATTTTTCTCATGAACCTCAGTGGTCTCAGCTTTGTAGGCTTTTGGTGACTAACTTTATTGAAATAAGTATTTATAAGAGTGTCCACAGTACCTTGTTCCATATATATCTCTGCCTTGTTTTTTATTTCCTTGGTGACTTTACCCACTTCGGTCAGGTACTTCAGAATGAAGATATTTGGCGCAAAGTTCAACATGTTCTGCTCACCACAGCCAGAAGGCATGCGCAGTAGGTTGCCCAGGTTATTGAAAGATGATCCCAGTATGTCACCTATCAACAGTTGATACTAATTAATACAATCAACTCACCCACCCCACCTATCCCAGTATATCACCTATCAACAGTTGATACCAATTAATACAATCAACTCACCCACCCCACCCATCCCAGTATGTCACCTATCAACAGTTGATACCAATTAATACAATCAACTCACCCACTCCACCCATCCCAGTATGTCACCTATCAACAGTTTATACCAATTAATACAATCAACTCACCCACCCCACCCATCCCAGTATGTCACCTATCAACAGTTTATACCAATTAATACAATCAACTCACCCACCCCACCCATCCCAGTATGTCACCTATCAACAGTTTATACCAATTAATACAATCAACTCACCCACCCCACCCATCCCAGTATGTCATCTATCAACAGTTTATACCAATTAATACAATCAACTCACCCACCCCACCCATCCCAGTATATCACCTATCATCATTTGATACCGATTAATATCTAAGACCATGAGTAGGGGAAAGGGAGAGGAATCCCACAGCTAGGTTTTAATATCCACTCATAGCACTACGTATGGCCATATGATTAGCATTCACTATCATTTGTCTTACTCACCAATGAGCGATGCCTTGACGTAGGAGGATCCTGGTACAGTTGTTTTCGGCAGTGCCACCTCTAGAGTCTTCGTGAAAGAGGATGCTAAAGTGTTTGTAGTAGATTATTAGTATATAGGGCATAAAGATCAACTAATCCCCCAAAAAGCAATATTTTTTATTATTCCCTCCTTACTAGTGGTTGCTGCTGAGAGATCTCCCTTTTGATGCCTGTAAATTTTTAGCTGATTCCCTTAAAAACCATTTGATGCACCCCAAAATCCTCTGATCCCCCCCAGGGTAACTAATGAGCGGTCCCTAATTATTACTTGAGTCTAGTAGAAGTGTAAGATGTAGTCGTTCCATGAACAACTATTATAGTAACAAATGATAATGCTTTCACTTACTTGTATTCAAGTCAATCAATAGGCTGTATGAGTATTCTTGTGGAATACCTTCAGGCTGTAGCAACAAATTATAGTAGCTATATTTTAGCAACGTGGCCTACGTGCTTGATACATTAGTGCTTTAGTTACAATTCAACATTCACTTGGGTTTCTGGCCTATTTCTGGTCAACAAGACAAAAACCCAGATGCCTGGAGTTTTGATTTTTGATCACAAAAATGAATGCTTAGAGCAGCTGCAGATTTGGTATGAGTGTGAAAAGAAAAGGCAGTTACAACGGAATGTCGAATGTTGACAGTGACACAATCACTGCAAGCCGCGACCATACCATATGTTTTTCACAGTCATACGAAAACTTCTCTACCAACATGTCACATGTAATATTGTATGCTCAAGTCAATAATAAATTGTCTAGTAATTTTATTGACAGTCATACCTCCACCAATAGATTCCTTTTCAC
>OZ025207.1:10099589-10244589 GCA_964019055.1 Anthopleura xanthogrammica | reverse complement strand
ATCTTTATTCAACAGCAGAACACTTTTATCTACTGCAAGGAAAGCCACCTGGGAACCTGGAGTGGCTTTAGCCACCAGTTGGACCTTATCTCCTGGACTTGTAGACTCCTTATTAAACTCAACGGTCACCTTAATGAGGTCCAGACAGAGAAATCAGGAAATATGAAAGGTAACTGGCATTATGTTGCTTTCACTATTATGTAAAGTCCTGGTAACTCCCCCCGGCCCCTCCCATAATAGATTCTCTTCTTTGGGTTATAGGCCAGTCAGTCAGTCAGTCAGACAGTCAGCCATCCAGTCAGTCAGTCAATTAGTCAGTCAGTCAATCAGTCAGTCAGTCAGTCAATTAGTCAGTCAATCAGTCAGTCAATCAGTCAGTCAGTCAGTCAGTCAGTCAGTCAGTCAGTCAGTCAGTCAGTCAGTCAGTCAGCCAGCCAGCCAGCCAGCCAGCCAGCCAGTCAGTCAGCCAGCCAGCCAGCCAGCCAGCCAGCCAGCCAGCCAGTCGGTCAGTCAGTCAGTCAGTCGGTCGGTCGGTCGGTCAGTCAGTCAGTCAGTCAGTCAGTCAGTCGGTCGGTCAGTCAGTCAGTCAGTCAATCGGTCAGTCAGTCATGATCAGTCATTCAGTCAGTCAGTTAGCCAGTTCCCTCCATCAGGTATTCATTCTGCTAATCAGTTAATCAGTCTTCTTTAAATCTACCAGTCATCTGTTGGTTTTCTTTTTGTCTTACCTCATTGTCAAATGGATTTTCAACAGAGATGGTCAGACCGTCCACCACCACTTCTTTATTATATGTTATGGAATAGACAACAATGCGAGCAGAAGGTGCCATGGCAGCAGTAGATGGAAAACTGAAGTCTGCCTCTTTTGCACTGTTTTGCATGGTCTTGCTGTCCATTTGCAATATTTTTCCTCTTGACAGAACCTGGTAAGTTTGGGTAAGGTTAAAAGTATTAAAAATCAGAGCCTTACTTAACAATTACCGGTAGACCCACAGCCCTCATGGTCTAATTGTTTTAGTATAAACCTACTAATCAGTCGGGGAAAAAAGATTGTTTTTGCCATTGTTTTGGCTTTCAAAAGACAGTGGCCTTTTTCACTAAGAGTGGTCTATCACTAATAGACCATCTATCACTAATATACCACAAGTAGCTCAGCCAATCAGAGTTAGTACAGGATTTGTGATAGACCATTTATTAGTAGGTTTATACTAAAAAAGAATAGACCCCTTTGACATGATGCCAAAGCAGCTCAATTTGGTGGAAAAAAACAAAAGGATTTCAATCTCTTGAAAATTGGAAAACTATTGTTTTGTCTTCCAAATTGAGCGGCATTCCTATGTGCTGCAAGGGATATATTAAGGGATTATTTTGCAATGTTTTTCTTCTTTTGTATTTTGCTGTTAGCCTCTCTCTTCATGTCGGGAGAATGGGTGGTGTGCACTGCTATTGTATTGTCTATGATATGGTAGCACCTTACATATTTGAACCTTTGTTTTTGTGGTTTACCTTATTTATGGAACCATCATCATGACAAATCATTGGTAGATATCAGTCAAGGTATTCCCATGAGATGGTTGGACAGGACAATGCAAAGAAAAAGTGTCTATTGTCTATTAGTATATCATGGGACTGCCTTGATTGACTTGCTAAATTATATTTTGTAGCAGTTCATATGACTGATTATAATTCTAAAGGCACAGTCACATGGTGCAACATGGTGTAATTTTCTACTACAGCAACTTTATGTGCACCAGGTTGCATCATGTGACATGGCTTGCAACATCAATTGCCTGCAACATTGCATGAAATGTTGCACTCTGTGTCTGTAGCTTAGAAATAACTTTTAATGTTGCTGAATCAGTTGTTGCCACAGATACATACCATATAGACATATGACTCTATCATGAAATTGCTCTTGACTTTGCACTGAATTGTATCACCAGACTGAAACAAAGAAAAAAATATTCTAAAGAAAGTTTCAGCTATTGTTGTATGTTAGTTTGCAGTAAGACAATGTTTGCCAAAATTCTCTGAGAAAATCTTCAAATTGTGAGAGATTCAATTTTCCATCCATCCATTCATCCATGCATCCATCCTTCCATCCTTCCATCCATCCACTCATCCATCCATCCATCCACCATTCATATCCATCCATCCATCTATCCATCCATCCATCCGTTCATATGCATGCATGCATCCATCTATGAACCATTCATTTATCTATCATGCATCTATTAATTGGTCTGTCCTAACCCCCCTCCCCACTTCCACCACACACACACATTTGCATTCATTCATCCACCTATCTATGCCACATAAAGTCTTCTCTAGTTAGAATGTTTGATATAGATCATGTCAAATATCATACTTTGATGGTTGGGGTAGTGGTAGACAGCTGAAGATAAGAGTTGCTTGGTGATTGTGACTTGGATGCAGTAAACCACACTCGCACCGGCTGCTCATCACTATGCTTGTACTCTGCCTGCAAATACAAAGAGATTGAAAGCTTGTTAAAAATATGAAAACCTCCTTAACTAACTTTACGAAATCAAACCAAGGCTTCCTAGTGATGGGATCCTGATTAGTGTACATGCTGGTGTATAGAGATGGATGCTCCTAGTAACCAGCTGAGTGGCATTAAATTTTCTAACCAATCAAAGTCTGTTGTGATTTTTTTTGGCCACCGTTTTGTTCAAGCATTTTTTCTACCTGAAAGCTATTAACAATTGAATCCAATGCATTTTAATTCTCGGAAAAGTCCAAAACTCTTAATCAGAGTGATATTTCATCCTGTGATTTATCTAAAAGCCACTTGTGAAATCTGAGAAATGATTTTCAAAACAAAGAGTGAAGAGCCACAGGTCATGATCAACAATGCTTTGCACAATTAGTTGTTCGCTCAGCTGGAATGGGCTCCTGATCTTGGCATGTGCTAGTTCACAAACCCAGTATGGAAGATGGATTTTCCTGGTATTGGGCTCCTGGTCTGAGAATATGCTAGTTCACAGACCCAGTATGTGAGACGGATGCTCCTAGTAATGGGCTCCTGATCTAGGTATACAGTATGGGAGATGGTCATGCTCCTAGTAATGGGCTCCTGATCTGGGAAAGTGCTGGCTGGTAAGGAATTATTACTTACCCGGATACTAAGGTCTTTGGCATCCTTCGGTACTTGGTTGCGTATGACAATCATGCCCTCTTGGTTTGGGGTATAGATCTCTGTTTTCTCTTGGTCCGATTTGGAGTACATAGTACTGACAGAGATTTTCATTGTTTTCAGTCTTTGTGGATCAACCACCTTGCCATCATTGTGGGTGACCTTGAGCTGCAAATCAAGTAGGGTACATTGGAAAAATTGATCTCAATATATTGGTTACTGTCGGTAAAGAGGTAAGCAAACAGAACAAAATGGTAAACAAAGAATATATTTTAGGAAAACTTGTGTGGTCCCATGAATCGTGATTTTAAGGCTTTGTTGTCTCAAGGTGTGGGCACATACACAAATTTGTTGTAAAGATTCCCATTAATGTCCACCTCAAGTCTGTTATTACTAAACACATTGTACAGTAGCTATGTTGACAATCAATGACATGATGTTTTTAGCCAATCAAATGGATATGATTAGGTCAAAACTATGAACACATTAAAAGTATATTTTTAAATTAATAAAAAGAAAAGAAAAGACACATGAACACAATTTTCATTGCTCGTGTAGAGGATTGGCAAGTATTCTTTGACCATTTTTAGATTTGGCGTAATCATATTTTCAGACCATTGTGTCATTCTCTTGAGAATAAGATTCTTTGTTTGAGTTGCATTCATATTCATGTGCCTTCTCATGCACAACTGTTTTAAAACAAAGAAATAATCCTCTAGTTATCTGAGATGGGAAAACATTATGCTCAAGATAAAGAGGTCTTTTATGGTATACTTGGTCTTAGTGCTTACTCACCACTGTGATCAGATCAAGTCCTGGCTTATAATTCTTTGGATTGAACGACGGGAACTCTAGCTTAATATCCGAGTAGTAAAACTTGAGGCTTTCATCTTCAATGGCCGTCTTTCCTGTTAGTTCCTCTGTGACGTTTGCACTGACATGTAGTGTGTACCAGGACTGGTATAAATGACACTCGTATCCTTGTTTGTAGGTTCTGAGGAAGAGACGCTTGATTTCTTCCATGTCAAAGTCAAAGGAAGTTGTTCCTGTCAGCTGAAGCCGTAAAAACAAGGTGATGTTCGATTACATTAGGACCTCTGATCTGTTAAGTGGCCACCCTTAGGGAACTGGCCAATAAAAACAGGTTAAATTGGCCACTTAATAGACTGAGGTACAAATTAATGCAAAAAACCTCCTTGGACTTTAAAAACTGGCCTCTAAATAGAATTTCAATAGGGGTATAAATTATTAAAAAGACCCTCTTTGGGATGTTGACTGAACTCGCCACTAAATAGAGGTTCTTAATCAAGGTTCTACTGTAACTTTATCTTACAACAACATTCAATATTACATGAACTAGCCAGGTTGTTTTGAGCTTCTTGGTGACATTTGGTTTTTCTTTTTCATCAATTTAAAACAATCAATCAGTGCCCTGGCGACAGTGAAAAAATGTCAACAGGCAGCTCGCAACTACTGTGTACATTTAATATTGAGAATTGCTGTAAAGGTGATTAAAAAGAAGACATTTGGGTCAAAAACTCTTATTTGGCCCATTTTCAATAATAGAATGTTCTGTGCCCCCTTTCCTCCCACCCTTCTCACTGGCACCCAACTCCTCTATAGTGAACGGGAATTATAGTAAAAATTGCTTGCCCTCCAATCTCTTTATTTATTTTGGCCATTAATATTTCCACCAATGGTATGTTCTATGCCCCCCCCCCCCTTTCTTCAGGCCTCCATGAAGCAAACATTTCTTGCCCTCAACATTTCTCACCCAACCCCTCCCTCTAATAAATAGTAAATGGGTTCCTCATTTGAATCAGGTGTGATTAAGATGTGCTACCAACCTGTAGCTGTTTCTTGATCTTTTGGTCACTCCAGCGATTGAAATACACTTCCAAGTCAACTGTACCTCTAACATACTGTCCATAAGTGTACCTTAAATAAAATGCATTGTTAGGGTAATAATGTAGAATTATAAAATAACTTTTATAAATCTCGCTTTCTGATTGGTTGATGGCATTTGCATTATGAGAGCACACAGCACATACACATTTCTATTTTATAAAAGAAATAAAAACTAGCCGGTTTTATCAGGAAAGTACCCATTCAAGGGCTTGGAGAGGTGGAGGGTATTGCTTTGGTGGGGTAAAAGATAGGTGAGGCAAGGAGATCAACTTGCTTTGAGGTAGAGATAATAGTCACTTAAACTGCATGGAGAGAATATACTTTCTAACTTCTACTCTGTTCTGATAATAATTAATGCTTTTTCATTCGTAGTATTGGTTTGAGATAAATCAGTGATCTGCTTGATGAGCTAGAGTGCATATCCAGATAAAAAGTACTCACTTTGAAAACACTGAACCCTGGAGTTTGGAATCTTTCTTCAAGATGAATGGTGGAAGGGTGACAGACACTTCAAACTTGGGAAGAACTGGAAAATGTAAGTGAAAATATGTTTTAAAAAAATGTCATATGACATTTAAGCAGGGGGTATGTGTATTATAACTGGAAAGGTGAAGAAAGGAAACATAAGGAGGGAAGAGAAGAGGAAAGTAAAGACAAAGAAAAGAATTGGAAGAGAAGATGAGGAAAGGAAAGGAATGGAAAGCAAAGGAAAGAAATAGAAAGCAAAGGAAAGAAATAGAAAGCAAAGGAATCGAAAGGAAAGGAAATAAATAGAAAGCAAAGGAAATAAATAGAAAGCAAAGGAATCGAAAGGAAAGGAAAGGAAGGGAAAGAAAAGGAATGGGAAGCAAAGGAAAGAAATAGAAAGCAAAGGAAAGAAATAGAAAGCAAAGGAAAGAAATAGAAAGCAAAGGAATAGAAAGGAAAGGAATGGAAAGCAAAGGTAAGGAAAGAAATTGAAAGGAAGGGAAAGGAAAGAAAGAAGGCCATACCATATTCCTTGACTTCAAAATATTGATTATGTTTTTCTCCCTGGAAAACAAAAGGGAAATTCATGATTAGACACCAATCAACAAAAAAGTAGAAACTTTCGTAGTGGGATTTCACTTGATCTGCCTACCTTTCCTGATACTGAGATCCTCCAGTGTCCCATGACAGGCTGGGTTGAAAGCTTGAAATCCTTCTTGATGACTCCTACAAGATATTATTTTCGTTATAACATTTCCAAAATTCAATTTAATCAATGAGAGCGCCGAGTTAGGTTCAGTTACATTAAGTGGCATTCTCATAAAACAAGGGTGATTTATTTATTGTGTTTTATTGTGTTTCACTGACTTATGATATACCCACCATAAGGCTCTTGAAGGTCAGGCCAGTGAGCCATTTTGTTGTTGTTTTGGTCCTGTGACAAGAATATTTTATCAATTATCCATTTTTAAAAGAAATTTCTTGTAGTCATGATTACTTAAAGGTATAGGGCAGGGATGGCAGAGCCAAGGAAAGTCCCCCACGTTTTTACCTTTTGCATACTAGTCTTTTAAATTTTATGATCTTAGCCCTCCCCCCACTTTTTCCATCTAATTTGCAAATTGCACCCCCCCCCTCACTTAAGAATGTGATCTGCCACACCTGAGGTAGGGTGACCCTGTGGCTAGGGACAAGTCTTCACCAGAACACACCAAAAACCAGAGTTAGGCCTAGCAGTAGGATCACCCTACCTTATGAGAGACCGTTCACATGAAGGTGGGATAACCCTGGTGCTAGGGACAAGTCTTTGCCATAACACACCAAAAACAAGAGCTAGCCCTTAGGGTCACCCTACCTTATGAGAGACCATTCACATGAAGGTGGGATAACCCTGGTGCTAGGGACAAGTCTTTGCCAGAAGACACCAAAAACAAGAGCTAGCCCTTAGGGTCATCTACCTTCATGTAAACAGGGCAGAAATCATGTACTGATACTAATTCTAGTTCTTACCACAATATCTACAGTCATCTGAAAGAAAAACAGAAATGAAAGAAAAGTTAGCATTAGATGACAGTGTTATCACCTCCTACCTAACGTTAAGGTAAAATAACTAGATTTAAGTAAGGTCACTATACTTATTTTAGTGGAAACATTAATAATGAACAATAGTCCTCTTTAGCTTTGGTGTTTGTTGTGCCCATTTCAAACCATGTGATGTCACTCTTGGGAGTTGATTCTTTCATGTGGAAATATTTTATTAAAAGAACATTTCTCAAGGGAATGTCATGTGGTCTGAAATGGGCAATTTGTATACGAAGCTAAAGGGGTATATTAGACATGTAGCCTGGATAGCACAAGGCAAAGCTCAGGGTGCTGTTTTAACCCGTGGGTGTAAGGCATAATTGTGTTAGTGTGAACAAACTAATTGGACAGTTATAATTTAGCCTGGCAACTAGTGATGCAGGCATTAGCATAATGACATACGCAAGCATAGAGATAGTACTTTAAGGATGAGTGATTGTTTTATTCTGTCCAAATATAAAAGGGTTAACTAACCATGAAAGACTATCTGCGCTTGCATATGTCATTATGCTTGCCTCGCTAGTGTGAACCAGGCTTTACAGTTGGTCAACTGTCCCTGCTCAGGTCAAATTCACAAACAAAGTTATTTAAAGATGACTACAGTGTTAATACATACCTTTCCCATGTAGCTCTGGAGATTTGGCAGAAGGGCAAAAACCCTCATATGAACTAAAAAAGTAAACAGAAAAACACAATGATATGCAACATAAAAAAGTCATCTTACTAACAGTTGCGCACATTGTAACATCTTCGTAGTGTTACCAGTTGTATTAGACATTCTTAATGCTGCTAAAGTCATCTTACTAACAGTTGCGCACATTGTAACATCTTCGTAGTGTTACCAGTTGTATTAGACATTCTTAATGCTGCTAAAGTCATCTTACTAACAGTTGCGCACATTGTAACATATTTGTAGTGTTACCAGTTGTATTAGACATTCTTAATGCTGCTAAAGTCATCTTACTAACAGTTGTCACATTGTAACATCTTTGTAGTGTTACCAGTTGTATTAGACATTCTTAATGCTGCTAAAGTCATCTTACTAACAGTTGCGCACATTGTAACATATTTGTAGTGTTACCAGTTGTATTAGACATTCTTAATGCTGCTAAAGTCATCTTACTAACAGTTGCGCACATTGTAACATCTTCGTAGTGTTACCAGTTGTATTAGACATTCTTAATGCTGCTAAAGTCATCTTACTAACAGTTGCGCACATTGTAACATATTTGTAGTGTTACCAGTTGTATTAGACATTCTTAATGCTGCTAAAGTCATCTTACTAACAGTTGTCACATTGTAACATCTTTGTAGTGTTACCAGTTGTATTAGACATTCTTAATGCTGCTAAAGTCATCTTACTAACAGTTGCGCACATTGTAACATATTTGTAGTGTTACCAGTTGTATTAGACATTCTTAATGCTGCTAAAGTCATCTTACTAACAGTTGCGCACATTGTAACATATTTGTAGTGTTACCAGTTGTATTAGACATTCTTAATGCTGCTAAAGTCATCTTACTAACAGTTGCGCACATTGTAACATCTTTGTAGTGTCACCAGTTGTATTAGACATTCTTAATGCTGCTAAAGTCATCTTACTAACAGTTGTCACATTGTAACATCTTTGTAGTGTCACCAGTTGTATTAGACATTCTTAATGCTGCTAAAGTCATCTTACTAACAGTTGTCACATTGTAACATCTTTGTAGTGTTACCAGTTGTATTAGACATTCTTAATGCTGCTAAAGTCATCTTACTGACAGTTGCGCACATTGTAACATCTTTGTAGTGTCACCAGTTGTATTAGACATTCTTAATGCTGCTAAAGTCATCTTACTAACAGTTGTCACATTGTAACATCTTTGTAGTGTCACCAGTTGTATTAGACATTCTTAATGCTGCTAAAGTCATCTTACTAACAGTTGTCACATTGTAACATCTTTGTAGTGTTGCCAGTTATATTAGACATTCTTAATGCTGCTAAAGTCATCTTTCTAACAGTTGTCACATTGTAACATATTTGTAGTGTTACCAGTTGTATTAGACATTCTTAATGCTGCTAAAGTCATCTTTCTAACAGTTGTCACATTGTAACATCTTTGTAGTGTTACCAGTTATATTAGACATTCTTAATGCTGCTAAAGTCATCTTACTGACAGTTGCGCACATTGTAACATCTTCGTAGTGTTACCAGTTATATTAGACATTCTTAATGCTGCTAAAGTCATCTTACTGACAGTTGCGCACATTGTAACATCTTTGTAGTGTTACCAGTTATATTAGACATTCTTAATGCTGCTAAAGTCATCTTACTGACAGTTGCGCACATTGTAACATCTTTGTAGTGTTACCAGTTGTATTAGACATTCTTAATGCTGCTAAAGTCATCTTTCTAACAGTTGTCACATTGTAACATCTTTGTAGTGTCACCAGTTATATTAGACATTCTTAATGCTGCTAAAGTCATCTTACTAACATTGCGCACATTGTAACATCTTTGTAGTGTCACCAGTTGTATTAGACATTCTTAATGCTACTAAAGTCATCTTTCTAACAGTTGTCACATTGTAACATCTTTGTAGTGTTACCAGTTGTATTAGACATTCTTAATGCTGCTAAAGTCATCTTTCTAACAGTTGTCACATTGTAACATCTTTGTAGTGTTACCAGTTGTATTAGACATTCTTAATGCTGCTAAAGTCATCTTTCTAACAGTTGTCACATTGTAACATCTTTGTAGTGTCACCAGTTGTATTAGACATTCTTAATGCTGCTAAAGTCATCTTTCTAACAGTTGTCACATTGTAACATCTTTGTAGTGTCACCAGTTGTATTAGACATTCTTAATGCTGCTAAAGTCATCTTACTGACAGTTGCGCACATTGTAACATCTTTGTAGTGTTACCAGTTGTATTAGACATTCTTAATGCTGCTAAAGTCATCTTACTAACAGTTGCGCACATTGTAACATCTTTGTAGTGTCACCAGTTATATTAGACATTCTTAATGCTGCTAAAGTCATCTTACTGACAGTTGCGCACATTGTAACATCTTTGTAGTGTTACCAGTTATATTAGACATTCTTAATGCTGCTAAAGTCATCTTACTGACAGTTGCGCACATTGTAACATCTTTGTAGTGTTACCAGTTGTATTAGACATTCTTAATGCTGCTAAAGTCATCTTTCTAACAGTTGTCACATTGTAACATCTTTGTAGTGTCACCAGTTATATTGGACATTATTAATGCTGCTAAAGTCATCTTACTAACATTGCGCACATTGTAACATCTTTGTAGTGTCACCAGTTGTATTAGACATTCTTAATGCTACTAAAGTCATCTTTCTAACAGTTGCGCACATTGTAACATCTTTGTAGTGTTACCAGTTGTATTAGACATTCTTAATGCTGCTAAAGTCATCTTACTAACAGTTGTCACATTGTAACATCTTTGTAGTGTTACCAGTTGTATTAGACATTCTTAATGCTGCTAAAGTCATCTTTCTAACAGTTGTCACATTGTAACATCTTTGTAGTGTCACCAGTTGTATTAGACATTCTTAATGCTGCTAAAGTCATCTTTCTAACAGTTGTCACATTGTAACATCTTTGTAGTGTCACCAGTTGTATTAGACATTCTTAATGCTGCTAAAGTCATCTTACTGACAGTTGCACACATTGTAACATCTTTGTAGTGTCACCAGTTGTATTAGACATTCTTAATGCTGCTAAAGTCATCTTACTAACAGTTGCGCACATTGTAACATCTTTGTAGTGTTACCAGTTGTATTAGACATTCTTAATGCTGCTAAAGTCATCTTACTAACAGTTGCGCACATTGTAACATCTTTGTAGTGTTACCAGTTGTATTAGACATTCTTAATGCTGCTAAAGTCATCTTACTAACAGTTGCGCACATTGTAACATCTTTGTAGTGTTACCAGTTGTATTAGACATTCTTAATGCTGCTAAAGTCATCTTACTAACAGTTGCGCACATTGTAACATCTTTGTGTCGCACATACTGCATGCTTTATGGGTAGATTAAGATCAAGATGGTTTTTGGTTCGGGGGTTCTGCAACAACATCTACATTCACTGTGCATTTGATAAAACAATTTCTTTTACAATATTTTCTTCTGGATTTCAGATGGATCACGAAAATGTTGTGTGGTCTTGCACAAGCATGAAAGGGCAGGGATATTCGTTAGTAACAATATCTTACCAGTTTGACCAGGTTTGTAGATTCCTTTATCTGTTTGTACATAGAAGGACATTCCTTTATTCCTGAAATTCACATACTTCGTATGATAGAACCGCAGCCCGCCAGTTCCATTAACGAACATCTCGTAACGCCCGTATTTCAGTCCATTAGGAAGCTATTGATCAAAAAGCAATAGGCATGATCAATGTTAACACTAATAATAACCTCTTGTCGAAAACGATTTGATTTTCAACTTTTACCTTCTAAATTTTTTAACCTCACTTAACAGGGCTTTTTTTTTGGCCTTGATTGTGAGGCCAGGGGAAGATCGCATTGTGTTCAATCCTGTGACATTACGCATGTTCACCGAAGTGGAGGTGATTATCGGTTAATATTTACCGAGCCGCGAGTTAGCATCATTACATGGGTGATTATTCGAAAGCATTTATTTCTAAAATGTAGATATTTTTCGTATTTTGAAAGAGGCTCGTATCAACAAACGAAGTGCGCTCAATCCTATATTCACCTGTAGATGACTATAGAAAAATATTCTATAATAACTGTTCTAGCGATTTTCTATAATCACCTGGGTAATGATACTAATTAGTTTAATAAGGCAATCTTTTTGGAAATAGTGCGATAGTTGTTACCTGGATGTCCAGAGTACCAGTTGATCCTTTAAATCAGAAAAAAAATTCTTAATAAAAGAAAAAGAGCTGTGGATGTGTTAAGGTTGAGATGCAGAAAGAGAAGGGAAGATCCATCCATTCATTCATTCGATCCATCCATCTATTCATTCATTTATTCATTCATTTTCATTTACTCACCAGCATTGAATGTTCCACTAGTTTTAACAACAAGCTTCATGCGGCTGCTATAATATCCCTCACGTATTCCTGCCGTGATGTGAACTGGACCGTCTGCTTTCATGATGTTGACTTTCAATGAAACAGTACTGCCAGGCCGAATGACATTTGGTGCCAAGATGAAATATGAGCTGAAATGATACCACAAGAAACCTTCAATACAGCTTTCGCAAGGTTAGTGTATAACAATATATAGATATGATAACTAGTATGGGTGGTTTGTATTCATCCCCTTGACCTTCCTACATGTTGAATGCTTTTCAACACTTCTCCAGTGTTCTGTCAATACCCAAGCACTCCGCTCCGCCTATCCCCGGTACGTGCCGTGCTTCTCCTAACACATCTCTAGTGTTCTGTTACCCCCGTGCTTTATAGCTGCACACAGTATTTGAGTGCGTTATCACGAGTCTTTCCTTATTCTCTTTATCATATTTTTTATGATATGATACATCACAACACCTGAGAAGTGTTTTCTCGAACTAATGACGTGACTAGGGTCGTCACGTCGTCACGCAACCCCCCCACCCCCACTATGGTTGCGTGACCGATCCTAAGGACGTTTTCGCAGGAGGCTACGTGACTAGACGCTCTTTCTAACTTCGCGATCAAGAAACTAACAGAGCAAAACAGGCTTAAAATATATCACATTTATTACTAAAACGACCTATTAAGGTTTGAAGGCCTTTGATTAATCAATTAGTAATCTATTAATAAGACAATAAGTGGTTACACGGTACTTGATTTTATAAGGGGGACTGTGATAGCGTGAGACTTGGAACAAAATAGTCTATAAATGTTTAGCTTGAAGGTTGAATGATTAAGATATTGGACCATCAATGATTCTATTTCTGCTGCTGTAGAACAATTAGATAATGTGAGTTGTGGATTATTTCACGTTAGGTTTCGGCTTCTTTTATTTTATTTCTCGTCTTCCACTCTTTTATTGTATGTATTTTTTTCCCCATTTGAGTCGCTTTTTTTCCTCTTATTTTTTCGTTCTTTTTTTTCTCAGTTCTTTACTTCTTTCTTTCTTTCCTTATATATATATATATTATAGATTGATATTCATATATATATTGACCTCTTTCTTTGTTTTCTTTTCCTTTTTTTCTTTCCTTCCTTTTCCTATCCTTCTTTCTCTCTTTTTCTTTCTTTTTCTCTCCCTTTTTCTCTTTCTTTTTTTATTTGTTCTTTTCTTTTCCTTACAATTCTCTCTCTTTTTCCTTTTCTTTTCTTTTGTCATTTCATCTCTCTTTCTGCACTGTAATATATGCTATAGTATTTAGTGCATAAGTCATATAGTTCCCTGTCATATATTCGGCGCGCCTAGTTATTGATATATCAGTTTTCTATCATCTGTAATTATAACATGTTATGAGGTCACTGATCACCCCATTAGAGCCAAATTCTGCTTCCACTCTAATACGACAATATTTGTTGCAACTCTAAGGCTGGTACGTAATAGCTTAATACGCTTATCATTGTTTGGTGCAAACAAGTTAAGATACTGGAGAGTTAAGCTTGAATTTTAAAGCTGAAACGTTGGTATAATGTCAACATGCTCAAGAGCTTTACTCTGTGAATGACCTCTATAATATCATAAGAACTCTTAGAACATTGTGTTGAAAAACATTCACAAGGGCTTCGAGTTACCACTGTATTCGCCAAGGTGAGAGTGCTACCACTTCAATACAACAACCAAATATATCGTAAAATGTATCAACGAAACTAAGCTAGTTTCAGGAAATTTCGTGAATTTTCGAGAAAATCGCGTTGGTTTGGTCTATAAACATTACCCTTGTCGTATGACCATTTTAATGACCTAGGTGTGTATTTCATCTAATAACCTTTTAGCCCGCCTGTTTCGAGAAATTCTCTTTGCGCATTGCGCAATTGTCTAGAACTGAAGCTGTTCGCTAGATGGGTTTAGCTTACTTGATGGATAAACAATTCTTTCTCGTTTTAAACTGTTTAAAATTACAACGATGAATTTTGTTGAGCTGGACAAAGAGTTGTACCAGTTTCTGTCCCACATCTTTTTACAGTTTGTAACTCCAATTTAAATATCTTTAATTGCTAAATTCAGAATTAAGCTTTTCCCTTCAATTGCGTAATTAGATAGGTTAAATCCCCTTGACTTACTTAGGTATCAGGTTACCCCAAAATCGCTCACAAACATCGATTTTTACATTTTTTTCATATTCCGATAAAATACCTAATAAGCTATATAATGATTTACAAAAAAATTCAATTCCGGATTTTTCTAGCAAGCAATAATCGAAAAAGGTTTTTTTGCTCTTAATTCTCTTAAATTATAATGTAAGGATAGTGTATTTTGCCATTGGTCGCCCAAAACAAGGATGTTCCCCACAGCATTCGTTGTACAAAGCCTTAGCTTTTGAAAAAGTTTGTAAGTAAGCCTCTTTTTCTTTCGTTCTTGAATAATACCTCAGTTTTGTTGTTAGAAAGGTATATCTAATATCAAAATGCGCCTGGGGCTTCTTGTGCACGAAGCTGAACATTGTGTAGAAAGCAGAGCCTTTCTGCAAAAGTGTATGATCGAGAAAGCAGCATCAACGTACCGTTAAGGTACTCAAAACTCACCCATTGTGTTGGTCAGGCATTCCATTCACCAACATAGACCAGAGTATCAAAAACGCGAACACATTCAGCACAGCCATTGTGATCACGTACTGTGGTATTCTCCT
The DNA here is from genome assembly GCA_964019055.1 of Anthopleura xanthogrammica. Lineage (NCBI taxonomy): Eukaryota > Metazoa > Cnidaria > Anthozoa > Actiniaria > Actiniidae > Anthopleura > Anthopleura xanthogrammica. The sequence goes on along the minus strand of OZ025207.1, from coordinate 10,229,697 downwards.
CACCTTGTCGGTGCTTATATCGTGATCTGCGTAATGCGATACCAAAATATTGAATTTCTCAAAAGGTTGATAACGATTAACCTCGCTTCGATTCTATTTCTTTGATTGAACTGAAAAGTTTTAGTTTTTGCTGCCAAATTTATTAAGCACGTCTGTGACGTCACCAGTCATTAATCCCGGTGATATTGGTGATATATAATTATCGCACGCAGCATGCAATGTGGCAGTGATAATGTTAAGGTTTGTGATTTTATAGGTCGAAAACCATTCAAGTGTTAATCGACTAGAGGCAATTATTTATGTTATTGAGTGATAATGTGACCAAAGGCACACGTTTGATATTCTGTTGTTGCCTGGTTCTAGCCTGCACGTAGTTGAACGCTGGTGGCAAGGAATAGCTAGAAGGGGAGAGGTGGGGAGGGATCAATAACAGCAGTAGCGGGAGGAAAAAAAACAACATAAAACTGTACTGAAAACAAGACAATCTGATCCAATGAAGTTTATTACATTACAAACATCTTGCGACGAATATAAGTATAGCTTCTGGCTATGAACAATAAATGATTGGAATAGTCTGCCATCGAATATTATGAATGTTACCTCTACATGTCATTTTAAGGAAGCCGTTGACAACTTTTTTTCAATCTAAGTTATAATTCTATTTTTATTTGAATTATTTATTTACATAATTTGTCCATTCATTCATTTTTTTTTTTTTACGTACTACACTAGCCTCCTGCGCAGCCGCTGTGAGGCGCTTCCGGTTCCCGTCATTCCCCCACTAGCGTCTGCTCCAACTGGAACAACATTCCTTTCTATGAATTTGGCCAATCAGAGAGAGCCCCACAAAAACTTGTGGGTACGACCTTGACCTTGGCCGTCTTTCCCTAGAGAATGAACGTATGGATGACTATTTCAGCAAAGTAAGCCAGGATTTTTGTATAAATAAGTTCAAAATTCATCAGAAAAAAGTCATAGATGCCGTACTTTTAGAAAATAAAGACGTTTTTGAGGGCGTTTTTGTGAATCTTTCCTACTTGATGATATTGATTATCCTCGTCATTGAAATATTAATTTACTATAGGAATCAAGCTCATTTAAAAGTATTAAAACTACTGAGCTACAATGTACAAGTAAATAAATCCTACGGGCTGTCTCTGTTCTACTATTCCTCGGTCCATCACAATATAATGTAGGACTAAATGTTAATATATTTGAACTTTTCACGAGTACTTTTATGAATACTAAACACACCGCATTACGAGAAGTCTACTCTCGATTACAGAGTTTAAATCACTAATTCCTTCGGTTAGAGTTAAATCACTAAACCTGTGAAATAGATATTAGACTAATACACTTTAGTAGACCCTAATTTCATTGTATATTTGACTATCTAGCAATTATTATCTCACGGGTTTAGCGACTTCACTAGCAGCAACGGCTACTCAAAATAGAAAATTTGCATATCACCTTGCGATTTGATTGGCTAATAGAAAACAATGTAGAAAGGAATGTTGTTCCAGTTGGAGCAGACGCTAGTGGGGGAATGACGGGAACCGGAAGCGCCTCACAGCGGCTGCGCAGGAGGTTATACTACACTGGAATTTGCTATATATGATCCATGGATTGCTGCAAATAAATAATGTAGATGTAGATGAAGTGTAAGAGATATGTCAAGGGATACTGTAATTAATAGTGAAGGTATTATAGCCAGAAAGAGAGTGGTGGGAAGGGGTCAATAACAGCAGTAGCGGTAAGGGAAGGAAGAATATGAATATGAATATGCGAGAATGGAAATGCGCGAATTCCGGTTTTAAATTCTGTTTATACTTACGAAGCTAAAGATTTTTTTTTTTTGATGATTGAAGTGCTTTTGAAGTGGGAAAAGATTTTAAAAGTACATTTGACGACATTCAGCAGCTATTCAGTATTTTGCCATACCACGTTATGATAGGATGATTCTCACAAAAGCGATCAGGATTCTCACAAAAACAAAAGTATTTAATACCATACGTTTCCCACTGGTTTGAGACTTCTGGTTTTGTCTATCAGAATACTACTGACTGACTGACTGACTGACTGACTGACTGACTGACTGACTGACTGACTGACTGACTGACTGACTGACTGACTGACTGACTGACTGACTGACTGACTGACTGACTGACTGACTGACTGACTGACTGACTGACTGACTGACTGACTGACTGACTGACTGACTGACTGACTGACTGACTGACTGACTGACTGACTGACTGACTGACTGACTGACTGACTGACTGACTGACTGACTGACTGACTGACTGACTGACTGACTGACTGACTGACTGACTGACTGACTGACTGACTGACTGACTGACTGACTGACTGACTGACTGACTGACTGACTGACTGACTGACTGACTGACTGACTGACTGACCCATCCACTAGCCCATTAGTTGACTGAGTATACTCAATGAGCATTTAACTTTATCCGTCTTAAAGTTTCCTTTCATTTGCCTTACTCTAAGTTAAAAATAATATGAAATGGCAAAAAATTTAGATAAGAAAAATATTGTTAGGTACTGTATTTTCATTCATTGTATTTTATTTCATTTTTTTTCTTTTCCATTCACAGCTAGATACATGGTAAGTTACAAGAGGGCTGTACGCTCATCCTGGACATATGTAAAGCTGAGTTCAGTACATTATTATTATCAATGAGGTAAAATATTTGATTGATATCTTATTAGTTGACCCTGTGTCATTGTGTAAGTTCTCGTGTATATTTGATGATGCTGATGATTGTGTTCTAACACTATCATAATCATCATTATCATCATCATCATCATCATCTTATTAGTTCACCTTGTGTCAGTGTCTTTCTCATGTGATATTTGATGATGATGATGATAGTGTTATATCTTATTAGCTCATCTTGTGTCACAGTGTCTTTCTCATGTGATATATTTGATGATGATAATGATGATGATGATGATGATGATGATGATGATGATGATGATGATGATGATGATGATGATGATGATGATGATGATGATGATGATGATGATGATGATGATGATGATGATGATGATGATGATGATGATGATGATGATGATGATGATGATGATAGTGTTATATCTTATTAGTTCACCTTGTGTCACAGTGTCTTTCTCATTTGATGGCAATGTTACACGACGATTTTTCGCTTAACGCATTACGTAATTGCGACTTAGGAGTTTTTTATCTAAAGTTAAAACCTTGCGACTCAAAATGACGAATTTTTCGTAGCGTTCCGTTGACTCGTATAACATTGCCTTACAGCAAATGTGTTTGACACTGATGAGTTGCGCATTCTTGCGCGCGCGGCAAGAACGAACCGAGTAGTGAAAGGAGACTGGTAAGAATCGTAAAGATAAAACTTTTCTCAGTATTTTTTGTATTTCGTGCGCGCGCTGTTTTCCTTTTATTTTTGCGATATGAATTAATCAGTTCTTCTCGTTCTTACCAGGAAAAGAAAAGAGACTAGCAATAAGAGTGGGTTGTTGAGAATAACACCCACACTGTTTGTAGTACCATGGATGATAAAAGGACCATCCGTGGTAGTACGGAGAGAGAGAGAGGAAAGTTGAAATTCAGAGCAGAGTAAACAGCCCATTCACGTAGTGTTTTCACATGGGCGAGTGAGGGGAGCTTGATGAATTAACCCTCTGCTTTTGCCAGTGACTTGAGCCCCCCTATGATATTAAAGCATGGATGATAAATTGACGTCCCTTGATCATCCATGATTAAAGTCAGTACAACCTTAATAAAATTAAAGGTTAAGAAAAACACGTTGTGAAGCTTTATTTTTGAGAATTTCGTGTCTTTATGTTACTTTTTCTTTCTTTTCTTTTCTTTTCTTTTCTGTTCTTTTCTAGATCTGTTCTGTTCTTTTCTGTTCTTTTCTGTTCTTTTCTGTTCTGTTCTTTTCTTCTTACATACCAATACATCTCTTTCCCACCCATTCCAAACCCCACCCCCCCAATCTTTGGATTGACCTATCACTCCTGAATGCATCTGACGTGTTTGACGACTAATTGAAATGAGGAAGAATGCGCATTGGATCAAACGAAGTTGAAAGAGACTCCAGCAGGTTTGTACCACACTTTATATCTTGATGACATTTCATCTAGATCAGAAGACATGCAAGAAAGGAAGCGGCTCAAAGCTTGGTTTTCTACTTAAAATCCAAAGACAAACAAAAACAAGTATTAGTGCATTAGGAATTCCGTTGGGAATTCAAAAGGCTTTTTATTGAAATCCATTTTCGCGTGACATGTTTTAACGCGCAACTATTTTGGTCTCAAGGGAAGCGCGTTGTGTACAAACGAACGCGTCACTTGTCTGATACGCTGAAGACCATCTAAACAGCTTCAAGAAGCAGTGAAAACCAAATGTTTTCTGGTTCGTACAAGACAAGAACACAGGTAATGTGGATTGTAAACCTCATGTGTGAATGTGTAGATGAATAATGTAGTTCTTCTTGTAGCTTTCTTGAAAGGACTGAGATACTCTAGTTATATTTCAGTACTTGTCAGTTCTAAGTGATCATTCTGAGCACTCTCGATGGGATATCGAATCTTATCTAACAATACATTGTTTCACGACGAATTACAAAAGCCTTTACCATTAGGGAGCATTCATTTTTTAGGAGGGGGGGGGTCATTAAAAAAATACTAGATAAAAAGGGGGGTCACATTTTTTTTGAATGTTGAACCGGGGGGGTCATGAACAAGATGAAAAAGTCAAAAAGGTATATTTTTTAGTTTTTTTCTGGAGGGGGGGGGGGGGGCTAGAAAATTTTTATATTTGGAAGTGGGGGGGTTATCGAAATATTCAATTCCTTACCATAGGGGCTAGCATTTTTTTTCTATTTGATTCCTCTAATTCCTCCACCCCCCCCCCCCCCCTCCTAAAAAATGAATGCTCCCTTAGTATTGCTGAATTTTTTGCAGACCAGCTCCTGTCTTTCACAGTTATGGGCTTCCTGTGCTATTTCAGTCAGGAACGAATACCACAGGAATCCCAAAAAGCTAATCCAGGTTTTTTCGTCATTTTTGTAGGCGTTCAAAATTTCCTTGAAGCCACCATATAAAGTGTCTAAAGATCTATTCCATTTGAACAAAAAACCGACAAAAAAGCACCTAAAATGCTGGAACGCTATACCACTGACCAAAAACTTTTTTTTCACAAACTACCACCCCCATAAAAGCTTAAACATAACTTTAATCAAGAAAAATGTTTCAGAACCATGTTGACGCGGTCCTTACCTTATATTAGCTGATATTTCGATTCACAAAAAAAAAGGCTTACTTTAGGGTTCCAACTTCAAGCGACCTGTTTTCTATGAAATAAAGTAAAAAGTAAACATATTTTAACGCACAGATCTAAAGCTCATTTGATAGTTCCTATCTATTACAAAATATTTTTAAACCATCTTTTCTATCTATTTTTATTATGGGTTCCTTTTTTGATCGATGAAGGCGTTTGTGAAATTTTAGCTGAGGAAACAGTTTATTAGCAGTTTATGATCTCAGTTTTCGTAGTGAAACGGAATGGAAATATTTTTAATTATTCATTGAGATCTATCAAAAATACTCCCAAAAGAAGCGCTCTTGGTCTCCAAAAAATCAATCATGATTTTTAGCACTTTAACACAGGGTTCCCAAAGGTGCACCTGTGACATGTCTTGAAAGCCTTTTGTAAATATTTGTATTCTAAGCCAAACATTTTGAACAAGGGATTTGAATGATGGAAAAAGTTTTTACGCCCCCTCCCAACCCCATCCCCAACACAGACCTGTCCCTCCTGGGGAAAAAACCCAGGTTTTTTATGATATAATGAATTTATTTTTATTTTTTCAGGCTCCATATTGAAATACTGTGGTAAGAAAATGTTTGCTTATTAGTAGTTCTATTACTGCAAGTTCTATTACTGCCCATTTTTATGGTAAGATATTAGATTAGTTAAAAATAAGACAATCATTTCTTTAGTGCGCACATAAAGCACTACGATTTCAGATGTTCTATTGAAACTATACTACTTTCATAAATCGCAAAAATAAAATTAAGTCCTGAGAAAGATACAAACTCTGCAAAAATAAAACGCTTTCAAGAGCATTGATTTTGTGTTAAAAAGCTCTGAATTTAACAGTCACTATTTTCGAGCTTATAGTTGTGAACGCTTGGGATACCTGTGGTAAGAAAAATGCTAAAATTTCGCTTATATTCAAATTTAATTTTTCTCGAAAAAAAATGAATGCAATAGAACGATTGTCGTTTATTCATTGTAAATGCGTCGTAATATTTGGATTTTTTAAGTAATTTCACTCCTAAAATCGTAATCATAAACTGCTTCCTTACCCAAAACGTCGCCACAGGTAGCCCAAACGCTCCACCCTTCAAAAAACGCTTAATAAAAAATTGAAAAAAAGTTTTAATTGAAAATATTTTACCTTTGATATAAAGTACTAAATGAGCTTTAAATCTTGGCGTCAAAATATTTTTCCTTTTTCCTTTATTTCATAGAAAACAAGCCGCTTGAATTTGGAACCCCAAAATAAGCGTTTTTACAGTTGGCCCAAATTTTCGTAAATCTAAATACTAAGTTTTTCTAAACAAAACAAAGCTTGTTCGAAAGCTTAGGACTGTCTAAACGTGGAACTGAAGATATTTTCTTGATTAGAGTTGTATTAAAGTTTTTATTGGGGTTGTGATTTTTGAGAAAAATTGCGATTGGTCAGCGGTATAGCGTTTCTAGCATTTTCCTCTTTTTGGGTGCTTTTTTAACTTGTTTACACACCAAATTAACATAAATGACAGATTTCTATAGTCGCTATATACAAGCGTTAAACCATTTCCTAAAATTTCACAGAAACGAGGAGAAAAACGAGTTTAAAATTGGCGCAAATCGGGCTTCCTGTGTATTGCTGTGACTTGTGTGAATAACACAGGAAGCCCAATGCGCCACTTTACAATAAAATAATTTTCTCACATTTAAATTCCAATTGAGAATTATCCTTTGTTTTGTTCTCACAGATTGTTCTCTAGGGAATCGATGTGTTCGAACTGCTTGAGTCCGCCATGTTGAAGACTTGGTGAATAAAGAAACGAGAAAGAACCCTGAATAAGTCAAGAAAGAAGTTGTATGAAGCCCCGTGGATGTCTGGAACAAAGGTAACTTGGATTATAGACTTTATTGAATGACCGCGAGCTAGATAAAACTGAAAAAATCCAGTAAAACGCTCTCGTTTTCTGTCATTTTTTTGTGTCTGTATATTTTTATGACTCAATCATCTATTTCCTTTAAATTTGCCTGTCCTGCATGACGTACGGCTTCTCCAGCGCGCCAAATTCTGTTTCATACTTGCTATTTGTCTAGATTTCTTTTTAAGCTTCTCTTCAGTATTGAAGGCTTAGCTTCAAGGATAATTTTTCAATTTAACGATATGCGCATAATTAACTGACGGTTCAAAAACTGAGGCACCTTAGCTTTAATCTTCCCTCTAATTTGCTGAAACAAACCAACCCTTTCTTCATTACTGCACATTTCAATACATTTTTCTGAAATCAGGAAATTATAATTGTAGTAAAAGCACATTTTTGCGGGCACATTTTTATTCGTGAAACGCAATTGTAAAAACGCAAAAAGTATTTTTCTTCTTAAATTGTCGGAATTGTCGGACCCAACTTAACTTTTAAATTATATGTGTATGATAATTTTGATATTTTTCTTTATAGGAGACACAAGCAAGTTAAACCAGAAAGGCAAGAACAATCACTGCTACTTTGGCCACATTCAAGAACTGACGAACTGACCAAAGAGCGACAATAGTATTAGAAAACAAGTAGTTAAACAGGAAACAGGTTAATCAACCACTTTTTATCTTTTCAGTATTTTTATTTTAGCTTTCAGTAAGATAGGTTTTTTATTGTACTTTATTTGAAATTAAATGATTTTAACATATTTTTTGTCTGTACGTTTTATTCGGTGTCAAACCTCTTTTCAAAATCGCACTTTTTTCCCGCCAAAAACTTAGAAATTTTTGGACTATTAGCCTTGGCCCTCTTAGCCACGCCTAGACCACTTGCACCTCATGGTCACTTTACCACTTGTCAATATTCCTCTTGTACCTCGTGCATATATTAGCACCTTTACCCACCCATCTAATTCCCTCCCTTTGTCCTGTCAATCATCCCATTGTTTCGGACAGACAATAAACAAGACATTAATTATTCATAAGAATTTTTATTAGGTCATTAATATGCCAACTATTACAAGCGCTATGTTTTAAGGAATTTCAATACCTTTACCCTCAACAAACACATCAACAGTCTACAGCACAGATCGCCGGACTACAGAGCCAAAGGTAAGTTGAAGGTTCAGGTTCAAATCCAGGTAAGGTCAAGATTCTCTGATGAAAAATTGGACAAGCAAAAAGACAGCCACCCACAAGCCAGGATCAACTAAGTCAGGTAACCATAGAAAAGGTAAGGAAGATTGGCTCACAAATTGGCAAAGAAACTCAGAAATTGGCTTTAAGAAATAAAAAAAATTCAAATTGGCTTTAAAAAAATAAAAAAAATTCAAATTGGCAAGTAAAAAAAAATAAAAAATAAGAAAAAAAATGTGAAAAAAAAGGAAAAAAGCCCTAAAATTTTTGAAAAATATATACTAAGTCTTTTTGTAAATTTTTTTGCCCCTAGGGTAATTAGACGAAGGTCCTGGAGATCAAAAGTTCAAACCTATCCTCCCCTTAAGAAAAAGTGCCCCCCAACAAAGTGTTGAGGGGTACCCTTAAGGGTTTTGAATAGGATGAACTAAAGACCTCCAGGACAGTCCATTTGATTGGGATTCTAAAGACATAGGTTTTGCTTGAGTAAAAGGACTAGTACAAAATACTGAAACAAGGCATAAAACTAGTGTTGTCTTTCAAAACAATGATTGAAAAAGTTGCCAAAAACACCGTTTTCTTGGCAACTATCTTCAATGCCATTGGTTCATTCATTACGGATTTCATAGGGATCTAATTTCAGACACTTCTCGTAATAGACAACACCAGTTTTATGCCTCATTAACAGCATCCTCAGTAAATAGGACTGGTTAAGACATAGAAATTTTCCCGTGCTTCATGCAATTTGGTTAGAAATAAAATGGCCTCAATCAATCAGCATTGGATTGTAAGAAATTATTTTGGTACATGAAAAGTTCAATGTCTTAACTGCATGATCCTTACTGGTACTAGCAGAAGTAGAGCAATTTATGAGGGAGTATGATAAACCATGGCACATGACAAAACGCTAGTATAGTCCATGTGAGAGTAATGAAAGCCGATAAATATTTGTTCCAGCAGGGCATGTATGTTCCATGAATTATCACAACCCTATAGGAACTGTTCTACATTGCAGCAAGAATGACAAATGGTATTATCTAATCCAATAACTTTTATGAATTTAAATAGAAATTTAGAGAACATGTTGAATTTCATTCATCTTGTATTGATCACGCAGGAAGTGATTGCTCAGTCTCCCGAGCCAGAGGCTCATAATTATGCGTTTAAGATACCATATTTAATAAAGATCATATCGTGAAAGATGCCGATCAAATATTTGCCCAAGAAGATGCCAACAGATTCCAATTTGTTTTGCTACATTTTGGAATACCATTTATCACACTTGTGTACTTTTACTCAAGCAATACCTATGTCAGACTATGATATGAACACACCAAGCCCTATCAATTATTACTACAGTAATTACTGTATAACTGAAAGGAGATTTCAAATTTTGTTCACATATTTTCGAATAAAACCACAACCCAAGTGCAATTTTGAAGGGTATGTCAGATAAAGAAACTGTGCACTAAGATACCACATCAGTCCTGATAAACCAAAATATGTAAAAAGCCAATCAAATACTGGTAGCCAGGTGTTGAATTAGGTCATGTCTTTTTTTTACATTTTATACTTTTAGACAAATTTTGATATCAGTCAAAGTTAGTATAAATCAGTGTAATAAAGAATAGGAACTGGATTGTATAGGATTGATGTGGCAGCTTGAGCCAAAATATACATACAAAGATGCAAACAGAATTATGTGCACAGACCCCTAACTGACCATTGGTGTATTCAATCACAGTCACTAATGTCTAAATTAATTTTCACCACTTTAAGAGCACATGAAATAGTTTCTGGAGAAATATTTCATGTTGAATAATGCACAAACATGGAAAGCTATTGCAACAGATAGACCAAGTAGTCCGTTCTAATAGTACAAATCTTGTCCAAAGCTTAGTGAAATACACTGTTTCACCCTTCTGCTGCCTCAAAATGTTGTGAAAAATGAACTGAATCTTAGAAACTTGATAGGAACATGCAAGTGAAATCAGAATGTCAGTTGCAATGCTTTCATATTAGTGCACTTCAAAAGTTACCATATTTGACAAGCTTACAGAATTAAGAATCATCAAAATTGGATTTCTTTTTCAATTTACTTATTTAAGAATAAATGCGCCAAATAAAAAAATTGTAAATATTTCATTCCAACATGTTTCAATATACCTGCAGTCATTGCCAAATATGGTAATCATATTAGAGTAAGGAGAATGCTTGCCAAAATTCTTGGAGTGCAATCTTTTTAATGAGAACAAATTGACAGAAAAAGATGCTTCTCTACTATTGTTATTTTGGTAAAATTCAAAAAAGATCACTTGCTCCCCAAGAATTTTCATTTTTTCTTTTTGTAAAATTTAGAACCAGCATCTTCCAACTAATTTCCTCAGTGATTGTGTAATTTCTGGATTAAAATTTTTGAACAAAATTCAATGCCAAACAGCCAAGATTTAGATAAGTCGATTGTGTACCACACTTAATGGAAGTATGAGAACCAAATGGAAGAGGATGATTAGTGGAAAAATAACCAGTGAACTGAATGTTGATAAACCATGCACTTTGACTTACTGTGAAGTTGGATGGAAACCAGGAAGCAGCCAGAAGATCATCATAGCAACAAAATATAATGTAATCATATGCATCAATAAAATAATAATCCTCGTCAGTATACTCTCACTAAATATGATTAGAAACTAAGGCTATGACCAATTACACAAAAGTTAGAACAAAAGCATTGCCAAACAACCAAAACAATGAGATTAATACCATAATTCAGATAGCTTGAAAATACTTAAAACTAATCATAAAAAGTGAAAGTTTACCGAAACAATTTCAAAAATACATCATCAAACTGTGAAAAAGCTTTTTTCTTAACTTTATACACTATGACCAAAAGTGATAATTTGGTGTCGAAATTTCAATGCTTGATTAATTACTTACAAAGGAAAGAAGAACTGGGACAAATAATTTGAAACAGTGATTTTGCAATAATTGGAGCCAAACTTTAGAAAAAAGTAATTTTCAAAATGTCTTTGTACAAAATTTAGAAAGAAACTTTTTCATATGCATAAATCATATCATCAAAATAATATCAATCAATCAATTAAATCAATAGGGGAAAAAGACAAGCAAATCAATGTTAATCAAATGCATAAATTAAACAATAATAATGCCATGAAGCCATGTAGAGCCGAGCCAGTCAGTACTTGTGTCCAGTGGATATGTGCATAATTTACCAACATTCAGTCAATAAATATACCAAACAAGTCAAGTCAATAAAGGTTTTGGTCACTTTTCAATAATAAAAAGAGTCCACACCCTTTACAATATACTGCTTAAAGTGGTGAAAATGATCTACATACAATGAGTCATTCTATGTAGATAATATTGTATAACTAACAATAATTCTCCACAAACAGAGTGAATATCTGTGAATATTTACCCAAGACAAAGTCAGAGCAAGTATTAACTAATATTCACTGAGCCCAAGGAGAATTATTACTTTAGTAGAATTACACAGGTGAAAAACAAAGAAACTAAAATCACAGTAACTTTGTATTCACCTGGGTGATTTTACTAACAATTAACTCTACCACATAAACATTATATCTAGGAGAATCTTCTTCTGGTTTTCTCAGGAGTCTTGGTGGTCTTGATGCTGATCTGAATAAGAAATAATAACACCAATGTTAGTACATATATCATGTTTTTCAAGATACACAAGTACACAAAGACCTAAGGGTACCTCACCCCACCCCCTGATATTACCACAGGCTTACCAGACTAATATGGTTTCGCAGTTTGGGCTTCCTGTGGTCTTATGTTCATTAGACTTCAAAGGGATATAAAAAATATTGTTTTTAGACAGTCTTTTCTGATATCTTATGGCCTATAAATTCACTTAATAAAAGATTTTTATTAATCTGTGTGGTTGATTTTATCACGATCCAACACATTTTTTGTGAGTTTTTGGGAAGCGAATTTTTTGCTGTTTTCACAAGATTGTATGCTATAAATGTATTTTACAAGGTAGACAACATTGCTGCCAATTGTCGAGCGACTTGGTCCTACTGCCAAAATATCAGCTTCAGAGCATTCTCCACAAGCCAAATATTTGATAAAATGCCACAGTAGGTCCTGGCTGTCCATCTATTTAGGAGCTCACAGGATAATCATTCTAAAATTCCAAAATTTCTAACTTGTACAACTGTGCATGATCTATGAACTTTTGATGGTAAAATCACTTGCATACTTTCAATTCTTTGAGATCATGCTAATTTAAGCTGTCTTAGGGCTTCATGCTGCCTTCCAGCACTCCATAGATCTCAAAATCTTTTACATCTCAAAATCTTTTATATTTGAAAAACAAACTCAAAAACATGGCACCAAAATTTCTTGTACAACGGCTTCTCCACTCAACTGATCATCCATTTACATAAAACACTGACCGTGTCAGTATTACACATTTAGGCCAAGAAAAACACTGAAAAACCTAAAAAATCTCCAGGAGTCAAAGTTTTGATAAAGAAAATTTATATCTTTTATTATCTGAATTCATAGGCAACGAGATATCAGAAAAGGCTTTCTACAAACGATCTTTGAAATCAAATGAACATAACACTGCAGGAAGCCCAAACTCCATGTATCCAAATATCATGTTGGAATATGTGATTTTAGTATCATTATCCAGGTGATATCTAAAATTATGTGTGCTGATTTGTCAAGAACTTCTGAATATTTCTCTATAATCACCTACAGGTGAAAAGAGGATTGTGCGCACTTGGTTTGCCGACACATTCCTCTTTCAGAACACAAAAAAGATCTGCATTTTAGAAATGCATCTATGTTTTTTGGAATAATGACCCGTGTAATGATACTAAAACAATTATTCACCTCTGGCAAGGTGATTATCAGTGAACATTTACCTCAACTATGTCTCAGTAAATATTCACCGATAATCACCTCATCTTCAATGAATAATTGTTAATTGTTATATACCAAGTGTCAAAGTGCATTTTTCAAAGTGAACATGAACAAGTTTCAATGTTTCCCTGGCAACGACTCTCAGTGGGCAATAATATGTTATCTACTGGGAAATAACAAAACCAGAAGTTATTTCACCAGAAACGTAAGAGTTTTTCCAAGTTTATAAAGTCAAATAATCAAAAAATTGAATCATTTTGTTGTGTTCTTTGACACTTGGTATATAACAAAGCAGTTAATGCAGGAACCTTGGTAAAACAGTGTGTTTTGTGGTTCCTCAAAGGCGATGTTTCCCTTGGCTACGCCTCAGGAAACATCGTCATCTCGGGACCACAAAACACACTGTTTCCTTCGGTCCCCGTCAATAAGTGTTAATTAGCAGAACCCCTCTGTAAAACACTTTTCAGTGATGACAGCTTCCTTAATAAAGATTGTTTATTATTATTATTTTAAATCAGTTCCAAAGGGACTATAAACCCAAAAACAGAAAGTTACATCAACATAAGGAGTCTTCCTATTTGTCAAGTGTCGAGTGTCGAGGGTAGCATGTCAAGGGTCGAGGGTATGAAGTCGAGGGTCGAGGGTACAGGGCTCGAAATATGAAACGATTATAGCCTGCCAGTCCAGTAAATTTTGCCTGCCTTTTTGTTATTTTTATTTTCGATTTGGCAGTTCACCGTTATTTTTGCCTAGATAACATGAGTTAATTTAGAATTTATCGTCAACCACAACCTTCTTGCAATTTGACCCAGGTCAGATATCTGGTGTGGTATCATAATTATATACTGATTCCGATGAATGAACAACAAGAAAAACTACGAAATAAGTAGACTGTGAACAGTCCCTCTTTTCCCTCCTAACTCAGTCGAATCGGGTTTTTTCCTGCCTTGGACGCGCGGAGAGTGGGGGCGAGTTTGAAGCGGCACGTGGGAGAGGAAAAGTAGGGACTGTGGACAACACACAGAGAAATGAATTACCGCCCCTTTTTCACACTTGTCAAATACTTGTCAATGACGGCTCCGGCTAGTCTAGGATATGTTTATATTAAATACCGTTCAACACAACTGACTTTTCGCTGATAGTTTTACAGTTATACAATAAAGTTTGAATTAAAATTACTTTCAAAAGTACGAACATGTGATATTCTTGAGACACCAAAATATATTTATAAATAAAAGTCATAACTGGAGCCAAAAGAAACCGCGAACCAAGTCAATCGTGTGTGAATTATATTTTTTCGGTGTTTCTGGGGATATTTTGAATATATTTTTCCTTAATTCGTGTGTCCAGCTGACTGGTTTATTTTTTCCTCTTCAAACTCTGGGTATTTTGCGCCTAAAGTTGTAGGAATCTGATTTCCCCTTGAAAGTATGAGCCGATACGAAAAGAAGAGCCGAACTCATCAAACAATTTATACTGTTCTTTGATGCAGGCTTGTTGAGAAGCTTGAGGTCGCACAAGAATCACTGCTCTCCTTTGCAGGGCTCCATTTAATATCAGTGTTCGTATTAATCTCCCTCCCCGTTGACGCCGACTGTGGAGCAAGATTCGACTACGGGTCGACTACAAACACACAAACACGTCTGTCTTCTCCATTCGGCCGCTCGATCGTCGATCATTTAGAACGAATTCACCAGCGAATTACAGTAGGTTTGACTGCTGCTGCGATCAGGTTTCGCTCTGCTGGAAAACAATCCTCTGACATAAGTTTCGGTTTTCAAGAAAGATTTTAATTTAAAAACCCGGCGGCTCGAAACAGCGATGCTTTAATATACTAGTAATCAGGTGGATCTGGACTATAGCTTTCCACCTTGACAGCTCGTTGACAGATGGATCATTTTCAACCAATGGGAATTTTGCGTTGTGTGGGCAATGCGTAATTCATTTCTCTGTGTGTTGTCCACAGTCCCTACTTCTCCTCTCCCGTGTGCCGCTTCAAACTCGCCTCCACTCCCCGCGCGTCCAAGGCAGGAAAAAACCCGACTCGACTGAGTTAGGAGGGAAAAGAGGGACTGTTCACAGTCTACGAAATAAGTTAAAGTTACAGTATTCTGTTTTAATTTTCTTACGGTGTCACATATGTTATTCAAAAGGCATGTTCTATGTTCTGTATGCTGGTAAACTCTGTTAATTCCGTACTTTGATTTGATTCTGTGACAACTCCGTCATCAGCGATTTAACTTGTGTCGGATTACAAATTTACGCAATTTCAATAACACTCATAAAGTCACCATGTTTAGAAGAGAGAGCTGGAGGAATATACGTGTTTCATCTTGCTCTATAGCATTAATTACTGTATTATAGTTCCAAGTCGAAATGTGATCTACTGTTCCATTTAAGTTAGCTCCTACACAGCGTTCATGAATATTCTATATTTATGATTGCGAGTACTTGGTCAATCAGGTTAAGTATTGCAGAAAGGTTCGACTTTATAAATATGAAATGGACACTGATAATTTTCATATTAGTAAATTCACAAATTTCGTTTCAAGAATTGCTTTGAAGCCGTTTACGTCCAAGTGTTCGTGGCAACTAAATGTTAGCAGCTGACGTTAAATTCTAAATTAACTCATGTTATCTATTTTTTCTATACCCTTTATATTATCTAAACTATATATTCCTTCCCTTGACTTCATACCCTCGACCCTCGAGATGCTACCCTCGACATTCGACAAATAGGGAGACTCCAACATAAGGAATAAAAAGGTGTCACCAATTAGTACGCTACTTGTGGCTAGCTAGTAATGTAGTTTGACACTCAAATAAAGTCGTCGATTGATTGATTGATTGAATAACGTGTCTTTTTGGGTGGGAGGGGAGGGGAAGGAGGGGAGGGGAAGCAGGCGAAATTTCTCATGTCGAAAAATTTAGTAAAAAATTGTTTTCGACCTCTTGGACTTTAAAAATCAGTGAAGAAAAGTAGCTTTATTCATTCTACACTTCTAGTTGTATACAATAAAGAGTACGAAGGCTTTTTCACGTTGAAAAGCCAGCCACGTGCAGCAACCAACGGAAAGTGAGTTCAGAATATATAGTTTTTACTTAACGAAAAACCCTTTAAAAAATAATATTTCTAGCCAAAGGGAAAGAAATAAACCTTATCTTTATATTTCGATAGAATAGTGTAGTTTTCGAGCATTTCTTACCGTGTAAATGGTGATTTTTCTGACCAAATCTTTCACCGTCTTCTTCAACGTCGTCTTCGGGACAGTAATGACCGTGAAGCATGATGGGAGCACGTGACACTGGTACACAGGTAACCCAACAAGTGGATTTTACATTCAAAAAGTAAGAACCTGAAAGAGAGAAATAAAGGAAAGATAGAAACAAAGTAGTACTTTATCAAGATGAGTGGGAAGTCAAATTATTCTGAGCTAATGAACGCACGAAACTTTGCTATCAAACTGATTCTGCGATGTGTGTGTTCTTATCCAACGATAAGAGGCGATTTGAAGGAATTGGGTGAGGCCAAAGAATTATTAAAGAGGGTGGCTAAAAGACTCACAGCTTATACTTCAAATTTTATTGGTACCCTGAAACCATTACTCCTGGGCGTATCAAAGTCAGGCCATGGTTACTAACTCCAGGATCGGCGAAATTTTTTTAAGTAGAGCCGGATGTAAGAATCCTTTTAGCACACTTTTAAGTAAGGGGGGATAGAAGCTTTTTAATTACTATACGGAGACTAAGGCCAAATAAGATTTCTCGCAAAAAGCCACGTGTTTTATACTGTGTACCGTACGAGTGAGTACCGAAATCTATTTTCCGGCAGAGATATTAACTGTGAAGGGAAGGAACCGGCTCATCGTTAAATGACGAATTCCCATTTGCGAACCAGGGCATCAAGGTCACATCCAATTTTCTTATTTATTATATTTTATTCCTCTTGGGCGTAATATTATGCTCTTTAGTAGTATTGTTTCGCGGTTTATGAGAAAACCAGTGCTATACAGAATAAAACTAACTATGGGACCACAAACGAACAAAAACTCAGTTGCCGTGATATTCAAAGGAAAGATATCTGTTGTCTACATTTTAGCTTCATTTTACTGAAATAAGAAACAAAGAAGGCGTAAAGTGAATCTGATACTTTTATTCATTTGGACAAGTAAGTACAGTTTTAATCTTTCCCTCTAATTTACGCCGTCAAACATTTTCCTTTATTTTTTAACCCAGTTGCTTCAACTTGAATTTACTACTGACACTACTGACACCTTTAGATCCAATAAATTTTGTCTCGGCGTTTGTCCTGTCTTACTAGTAATTTTAGCCCTGACTCCATCTGCAAAGACAAACATGCAATACGATATATATTTAAATTGAATTCAGCGACGCAACTAGAGGGTAAATTACTACTAGTTACAAGGACAATCAAGTACCATCTTCGCCATCATGGTCATCAACATCACCACCATCAAGTACCATCATCATCATCATGATCATCAACATCAACACCATCAAGTCCAATCGTCATCATGATCATCAACATCAACACCATCAAGTACCATCATCGTCATCATGATCATCCACATCACCACCATCAAGTACCATCATCGTCAACATGATCATCAACATCACCACCATCAAGTACCATCATCGTCATCATGATCATCAACATCACCACCATCAAGTACCATCATCGTCATCATGATCATCAACATCACCACCATCAAGTACCATCATCGTCATCATGATCATCAACATCACCACCATCAAGTACCATCATCGTCATCATGATCATCAACATCACCACCATCAAGTACCATCATCGTCATCATGATCATCAACATCACCACCATCAAGTACCATCATCGTCATCATGATCATCAACATCACCACCGTCAAGTACCATCATCGTCATCATGATTATCAACATCACCATCATCAACTACCATCATCGTCATCATGATCATCAACATCACCACCATCAAGTACCATCATCGTCATCATGATCATCAACATCACCACCATCAAGTACAATCATCGTCATCATGATCATCAACATCACCACCATCACCGTCATCATGATCCTCCACATCGCCACCATCAAGTACCATCATCGTCATCATGATCATCAACATCACCACCATCAAGTCCAATCGTCATCATGATCATCAACATCACCACCATCAAGTACCATCATCGTCATCATGATCATCAACATCACCACCATCAAGTACCATCATCGTCATCATGATCATCAACATCACCATCATCAAGTACCATCGTCATCATGATCATCAACATCACCACCATCAAGTACCATCATCGTCATCATGATCATCAACATCACCACCATCAAGTACAATCATCGTCATCATGATCATCAACATCACCACCATCAAGTACCATCATCATCGGCATCATGATCATCAACATCACCACCATCAAGTACCATCATCGTCATCATGATCATCAACATCCCCACCATCAAGTACCATCATCATCATCATGATCATCAACACCACCACCATCAAGTACCATCATCATCATCATGATCATCAACATCAACACCATCAACATCACCATCGTCATCATGAACATCATCATCACCACCATGAAGTACCATCATCGTCATCATGATCATCAACACCACCACCATCAAGTACCATCATCGTCATCATGATCATCAACACCACCACCATCAAGTACCATCATCATCATCATGATCATCAACATCACCACCATCAACATCACCATCGTCATCATGAACATCAACATCACCACCATCAAGTACCATCATCGTCATCATGATCATCAACATCACCATCATCAAGTACCATCATCGTCATCATGATCATCAACATCCTACAATACGAGTTTATATTGCCGGCTTTTTCTCGATCAAACTTATAGGAGAATCGCGATTCAGCACGAAATAGACAACATCGGCGGAACCAAGCACAGCGGACAAGAAAATTGCTTATCCAAACAGAATATGGCATGGCATGTACGTTCCGTGACTTTTTCGTATTCAGTCTAGAAAATGTGTTAATCATCGTAAAACTAACCACTGTCCTCACAATATCACCTCGATCAATGATCATCTCTGTTATCATCGACCACCATCACACTTTGTTAAGAGGAAGATTAAAATAGCAACTAAGTCTATATTAATAACAAACCATCTTGTTTTTCTCAATTTGCAGCAGTAGAACACGGCGTCATTGATAGCCGAGTCATCTCTCTTGTGCTGGTTTGGCTCCACTTTGGTTTTGATACCACATATGTACGAGCCGGCGGGACATTCTTCACGGCCAGTCCAAGAACCCCAGTACATACCATCACCTTGCAGGAGTCTAGTGGCGGTGTTTTGGGTATTTTGGCAGAGGAAATTATAGTTATTCACTATAAAAAGTCAAACCATCCGATCAAATTCCGTTTAAAGTCCCATTCAAGGTTTTCATAGTTATAGACTTGACGAATACGTGTGTCAAAAGTTTGAATCTTTAAAAAGAACATCTAAAACTTCAAAATAGTCAAAAACACAGAGAGAGAGAGAGAGAGAGAGAGAGAGAGGGGGGGGGGGGGGGGGTAGGAGGAAGAGGGAGAGAGATCAATGTTTGCCGATGACACTTCACCCCAGCGATATATTGCTCTCTATAGTCTGTGAGTTACTGTTCTACCCGCCGTACTGTGAACAATTAAGCTTCCTAAAGTTTTAGATTTTTTTTGACATCTTTTTGACAACTTTTAATAGAGTTCTTTACCGCTAACCAATTAGGCATCGGCGCTTCACTTTTATGTCTCGAAACAAACTCCGCCTATCGAAACATCAAAGTGAAGCGCCAATGCCTTATTGGTTAGCGGTAAAGAGCACAATAGACCCTTTTCGAATATGGCGTCTATGACGCGCGTCAAACGAGGAGTCCGAGAATGTCCCGGATGATGTGAGTGATAATGATTGTAATTTGAAATCCGGGGCATTCCAGTCCCGGATGCTGCTAGTGGAAATCATTGAGTTTCGACATCCGGGACATTCTCAGAATCCTCGTTTGACGTCATAGACGCCATATTCAAAAAGGTTCTATTAAAAGTCACCTGATTAAAAGTTGTCAAAAAGATGTTAAAAACAAATCAAAAACTTGTGGAAGTGTTAACGGTACGGCGCGTAGCACAGTAAATACTCGCCTTAATTGTATTGCTTCTGACCAAGAGAGTATAAATAAGAGAGGGTAACTTTTTAATACCGCACGCGCCATGTGAATTCCCGGATGGGCTCTTTTTAGCATCCAAAGTCGTTTGGTTTTTAATTTTTTGATGGCGTGGACGTGAGCGCGCGCGCTCAAAAACAACATACTTTTTATCGATTTTTGAAAATTGTAAATTTTTGACACTATTGAAAGCCAATAATTCTGGTTCTTTTCCTTCAATCGTGTTATAATTTGCCAGACTTACTAATCTTGAGATGCTTTATCAGATGACAAACCTTTTTTGCTAATTAGATTAAAATCTCGAAACTCGCCCCAGTCCCTTGCTCGTTTCCAAAGTGGCCAATAAGCAATGTGCATCAAAGCTCACAAAGCACTCTGGGAAAGTGAGTTCTTTAAAAATGTAACAGGGAAATCAAAGAAACTATCAGAAAAAAATTACTCTGTTATTTTCGTCTGCTGAAATCCTTTTATTTCCATAGAAAATGTTGAAGGAAAAATTGTTAGATTGTTAGCCAAAAAAGCGTAAGAACTCACTTTCCCATCATGCTTTGTGCTATAAGTTCGCGCTCATGCACATTGGCTATTGAACAGGTTCCACGTGCTAAACTACTTGGTATTACCCTTGATTGTCACTTTACATGGGAGAACCACATTAATGACAATGTACGGAATGTACTCCCAAGAAATTGGAAAAAAAAAACGTCGGGTTGAAAAGGCTGAATCAATTGCAACGAAGCATAGTTTTTGACATTTATAACTCTTGAGGTCATTATATATACATCACCTTCTTTATATCAGTAAAGTTTTTCGTATTGTATAGAGAGAGACCATTCAGCTTAAACATTTCTCACCTGCCGAGTTATCAAATCTCCCTTGTGATTTCTCAGATCTGACCGAAGCGCCTTTCAGAAAATAGTGAGCAGGGCAAATCTTTGTTGCTCGCCAGTTTCCCCACTTCATAACGTCGGATGTGACGCTATGGGAATGTATTCCATAGTAGGTTCTGGGAAAAAAACGTGTCATTATTAGTTAAAGTATTTATCATGACTAAAATATGATATTTTCTGCTGTTTGTAGAAAGATTATGAAAAAGAAATAGTTCCCGGGGGAGTACTAGGGGGGAGTACTAGGGGGGAGTACTAGGGGGGAGTACTAGGGGGGAGTACTAGGGGGGAGTACTAGGGGGGAGTACTAGGGGGGAGTACTAGGGGGGAGTACTAGGGGGGAGTACTAGGGGAGAGTACTAGGGGTGGTTAGTGATAGGGATGATCCGCTGGGATCCGAAAACCCTGAACACTGATCTAAGACAAGAATATGTTGGAAAAAATATCCCTGTTCAAGACACAACACTGTCACTTATAACCCTATCTAAGAATCAAGAGAAATTATATAACCTAAATACGACGCACAGTTGAAAATTACGTGCTAAAAGTGTTTTTGCGGCGAATTAAAAGAACAAGTTTCGAAAAAAAGTGAAAATTGAATACCCTATCTAAGACTTTTAAACACTAGTACCCCTAACCTATCCAAGACTGATCAATGACCCTATTAAATACAATATCATGGAAATCGTATACCCTGTCTAAGACCAAAATCCCGAAAAACCATACCCTATCCAGCGGAATATCCCCGTATACTAGTAGGCTATATATGGGAGTGTCCCCCTCCCCCAGCCTCCATTTTACTTTGGGTGTAATAATCTCGAAGAACAACAACAATAAGAACACCAAGAACACCAAGAACAAGAAAAAAAAGAACACCGAGAACAAGAACGAAAAGTTTTAGAAAGCGTATACTCAAATTTGGGCGAACTACTACTAAAAGAAATAAGAAATCCTGACAAAGGCTAACCGGCAGAGCAACTTGATTCCATTGAGTGCTGAGTCATCTCCAACGCCCTGGTCTCCTTCAACCTTAAGACGAAAGCCGTAGGCGTAGTTACCAGGTGTACACCAGTCGTCGTGCTTCCAAGAGCCCCAGCAGGTGTTTGTGAGGGGATGAATAGTCGCAATATAATCACTTCTTCTTGCGTCTACAGACAACGAGGTGAGGCACAGCACGAGAACATAGAACAACATTGTCATGTTCATGAGTTATACAAATCTGAACTGAATAAATGAAATCAGTAAACAGCAATATTGAATAGCCATTTATGGATGGTATAATGCAAATACTAACACCATATACAGAAAACTCGAAAACAATACTATTCTCAATACAGTATGTGGCTCTAATTGTAAACACTTTTCCATTAATGTTTCATTTTTATGCCGTAAATTTGAGATTTACGAAAAAGATTTTGCCCGATAAAATATTGATTACTTGTCAATCATTCCATGTTATTTTGGGCATCCTCGCGTTCCATACGCGCCAAAATTCAATTTCGATTCAAAGTAAGCTGACGGCTGTTTACAAATTCGTAATTTAAGCGCATGGGTAAGAAAAGTCATATATTTTCACTTTAAAATCGTAATAGTAGGACTTGGTTTATATATGAGACAAAAGCCAAAGGATGGAACTTGTGTTTTGTAAATAATAATTGAGTTGGTGTTTCAAATGAGCGTGTCTCCACGCGAGTGAAAATTACACGTGTTTTTGTGATGTGCATCTAATAGCGCAGCGCGGCTATTACGTCACGGATATATGGCCCCCTGCCGTGACTCAGACAAGAGTCACAAACATTCTCTGTAAATTACAGGCCGTTTTCCTCAACTTTCGCTCGTAAATCGCGAAATTGGGCACAAATTTACTCAAAATTCCAATAATATTGTGTAAATTATTGATCTGGTGTGATTGATTAAGGTTTTATGAACTACCAAACGACTGGAAACATTCTACATACCATAGAGGTAGACTCAGACACGGCACTTAAATTAATGCGTAGATCGGGGTTACAGCTCTATCTAAATGTATCTAAATAATTTGAGCATAAACGTACAATTTTCTACATAAAAAGTTTAATAATAAGTCAGATAATATGATCATTCTATATCTATCTATTCATCTAAGTTTTTTGCTTGAATAATAGTGTTTGAACCCTTGGTTTATTTGAGTTACCACGTATCCGTTGGCCAATTTACCGCTCGAATCTTTTTCGTACGATAAGAATAAATTCAAACAAATACCATGCGTTATAAATAGCTAGGAAATTACTCGATTTCATCTCACTCTCACCTATAATGGTGCTAAACCTTAGGTTTAAGGCAACAAGTTCAAATAATGGTCAGTGACCGAATCCCGTAGACCGATACTCCAGCAAATATACCTTAATATATGAAGATTTTCACGGTATCTTAAATTAGATTGACATTTCACCTAATACCAGTACTTAGTACTGTGCATATCTCTTTAGATACCTTCCGGTTTATGGGGATTTGTTGGAAAAAACGTTGATAAATTGTAAAAAATACAGAGTTGAGCTCTAATCTCCCATACATTTACTGTAAATTTGGAGAGTTGTTTGTCTGAGTCATGAGGGGGGTCCAATAGTGTGACATCTATTTTTAGTAAGGCCGCGCTGCGCTATTGTAAACACTTCTATGTTCGCAGTCTTCACTGAAGCATAAATAAGCCACTTCGGTTTATATGTAGATCTTGAGATATGATAGCAAAAATACTACAGTTACTGTGCTTAGGTAACGTTTTGAAGTTCAAGTGCTTGTGTATTTTTTCATGTGTTTATCATAATAATTGCCACGCAGCAATTCTGCGTCGACGACATAGATAAACTTAGAGAATGTTTCCAAAAAAGTAAGTTCAGGAATAGGAGCCATGAGACGTATTCGTGATTTTGTTGATAGAGACTCCCTAATCTCTATATATAATGCTTTAATTCAGCCACACTTTAATTACTGTAGCGAGGTCTGGGATACCCTTGGCCAAGGGCTCTCATCTAGGCTACAGAAACTTCAGAATAGATCTGCACGATTGATAATGAATATGAGCAATGACACACCTGCCATAGAGGCTCTAAATGCCTTAGGATGGAATACTCTTAAATCACAGCGAACACCAAAGTGTTCCTCAACTACCAAACAACATTTTTAGAGACTTTATTCAAAATAATTAAATAAAAAGTCTTTCTGAAAGCATATTTTCAAACCATATGAAATTTGAATATATAGTTCACTCACTGAAGCTAATGACGTCACAACCCACTAACTCTACGCTTGGGCTACCTGTGATTAAAGGCATTAAATACACATTCAAGCCATTAAAAACTAACAACCAGAAATTGTTTACAATTAGAAACATCTGTTTACATTTAGAGCCACCAACGGACATGATATAAAAAAACATATTCCATAAATTTTCTAAAATTAGTGCAACAAAACCTTTTTATGTTAGCTGACGTGTAGAACTAATTTATGAAAATTTTTCAGAATAATCGTATTATTTGTTGACGAGAAATAACACTGAGTGCAAAAAGTGTTTACAATTACAACCACATACTGTACCTAGTCCTTGCTTGTGTTCTCGTGTTTGTAGAGACTCTGGCTTCAAATGATAGTGAATGAATGATTACGAGTAGTCTTGGTGGATTCAATGTTGAGTGGTTGCGGATACATTGGATACAAACAAGTAACAAGAAAATACATGAAAAAAAAATGACAAGCGGAAACACATGTCCATAACTGTCGAGGGAAGTAAATATTCCCATTTGTGTAAATGATCGATATCCTGTCAGATCTGTGATAGGTTATAAATGATATATAATTGAAATCTGCATCTTCTTTAAATAATTTTAAATCTAAATACTTATCGAGTATTTTATTACTGCAGGAATCATTGGACCATTTCAACATCTAAGATACTTGTTCGGCTTTTTTATATTCACGTTGATAGTTTCATCGATATTTATCATATATATTAATTATATTCTAGTTAGATAATATATATTATATTTCTTAACCTTTGTATTTTATATATATATTAATATTTTCATGTAATTATTTATATTAAGTATTTCGAGGGCCACAAGTTTGTAAGCTTTAGCTTTTGGGTGTTACCCTCTTTAAATAAAGTATATTATTATTATTATTATTATTATTATTATTATTATTATTATTATTATTATTATTATTATTATTATTATTATTATTATTATTATTATTATTATTATTATTATTATTATTATTATTATTATTATTATTATTATTATTATTATTATTATTATTATTATTATTATTATTATTATTATTATTATTATTATTATTATTATTATTATTATTATTATTATTATTATTATTATTATTATTATTATTATTATTATTATTATTATTATTATTATTATTATTATTATTATTATTATTATTATTATTATTATTATTATTATTATTATTATTATTATTATTATTATTATTATTATTATTATTATTATTATTATTATTATTATTATTATTATTATTATTATTATTATTATATAGGTCAATCTGAGCCGAAATGGCGAGCAAAAACCCGGAAAGGGAGAACCAGAAAACAAGAAAAGCTTACGATTTTTCATTGAAACCCGCTTACCAAATATTTGTAAATATTTCATTCCAACATGTTTCAATATACCTGCAGTCATTGCCAAATATGGTAATCACATTAGAGTAAGGAAAATGCTTGCCAAAATTCTTGGAGTGCAATCTTTTTAATGAGAATAAATTGACAGAAAAAGATGCTTCTCTACTATTGTTATTTTGGTAAAATTCAAAAAAGATCACTTGCTCCCCAAGAATTTTCATTTTTTCTTTTTGTAAAATTTAGAACCAGCATCTTCCAACTAATTTCCTCAGTGATTGTGCAATTTCTGGATTAAAATTTTTTTTGAACCAATGCTAAACAGCCAAGATTTTATATGAATCGATTGTGTGAATCGATTGAGAAAAATCTAACGCGCAAAACTCACTACGCTCATAAAGGAACGGCTAAAATTATTGAGACTCGCAGCTTCAAAAATTTCAATGAACAAAATTTCGTTCAGGATCTTCGTAAAATTGACTGGGAACTGGTTAACTCTCATACTGATCCCAACTTAATGTGGTCAGCTTGGAAAAGTCTTTACATCAGCTGCCTCAATAGACACGCTCCTATAAGAAATAAACGAATAGGCAAAAAGAAGTCTCCTTGGATTACAGCTGAGCTGAGACGGAAAATGCATAATAGAGATTGGACAAAAAAGAAAGCAATTGAAACTAACGATAAATCATGGTGGAATCAGTATAAAAAGGCTAGAAACCAAACAAATAATGCCGTTAGAGATACAAAGCGCAAATACTTCACTGATAATTTGGATGCTAACAAACGTGATCCTCGGAAAACATGGAAATTGATTAATGAGCTCAGCTGTCGTAAGCAAAAGTCTGACGACATACATGAGATCGTAATTGACGACCAGAAAATCAACAGTGCATCTGAATTATCTGAGGCTTTTAATCTCCACTTCACAAATGTAGGGCAACTACTTGCTGATCAAATTCCCCAAGCTAAAAATGAACCTGAGGACTACTTAGAACCTACAGATAAGAAATTCTCTCTTCGTCCATGCAAAGTGGATGAGGTTCGTGAGTTATTGAACAAAATGGATGGTAAAAAATCGACTGGTTTAGACAGTCTTCCGTGTAGCTTACTAAAAATAGCTGGTGACATTTTAGCACCCTCGTTAACGGCTATCTTTAATCAATCTATTTCTACCTCCATTGTTCCTAATGACTGGAAGCTTGCTAGAGTAACACCAATTTTCAAAAAAGGAAAAACTGTAGACCCTAACAACTATCGACCAATCTCTGTAATTCCTGCTGTTGCCAAAATCTTTGAAAAAATTGTTTATGAGCAATTTTACAGTTATCTTAACACCAATCACCTATTAGCAAGAAGTCAGTCTGGGTTTAGATCCATCCATAGCACATTAACAGCTTTGATTGAGGCCACTGACAATTGGTCTGTAAACATTGACAATGGCATGATCAATGGTGTCGTTTTCATTGACCTGAAAAAGGCATTTGACACCATTGATCACACCATACTTTTGCGCAAGCTGTTATGCTATGGGGTCGATCAAACCACTCTCTGTTGGTTTCAATCATACCTTACAGATCGTATGCAGAGATGCCTAGTTAATGGTCACCTCTCAGATGCTCTCGATATTAAATGTGGTGTCCCACAAGGCAGCTTAATCGGTCCATTGTTGTTTCTCATTTACATTAATGACCTTCCTAACTGCCTCAGTGAAGCCACACCCAGAATGTACGCTGATGATACAAATATCACAGTTGCATCACACAGCGTAACTGAGATTGAGCATTTGATTAACCACGAACTAGGCAACCTACGCGAATGGTTGATAGCCAACAGATTAAGTTTAAATGTGGCAAAGACTGAAGTCATGTTTATTGGCTCACGCCAAAAACTTGCTACGACAAATGAACAAAACCTCCAGATCCAAATAGATGATCAAGAAATCAAAAGGGTATCTTATACCAAATCTCTAGGAGTTACAATTGATCAGAACCTGACATGGTCAAATCACGTTGGTGAAATTGTTTCTAAAGTCTCCTCTGCCATTGGCGCACTCAAGCGTCTTCGACCTTACATAAATATGAGAATCGCTATTAAGATCTACCAGGCTCTAATTGCACCATACTTTGACTATTGTAGCCCGGTATGGGATGGTCTTAACTGTGGTCTTTCGGATAAACTTCGAAAACTTCAAAATCGTGCTGTCAGAGTAATAACTAAAGCAGCATATGACGACAGTGCAACCGAGATTCTTGATCAACTTGAATGGGATAAACTGACTGACAGGCGTAAAAAGCTCAAGGCGGTACTCATGTTTAAAGCAGGCCACAATCTTGTGCCTACTTACCTGCACGAGCTTTTTACACCATATGAATCTAGCTACGATCTTAGAGATAAAGATAATAAACTCACTCTCCCGAAACCCCGCACTGATTATCTAAAACGCAGCATAAGCTACAGCGGGCCTGCACTGTGGAATAGTCTTCCACATCAAACGAGAGCAAGTCTTACTATCTCTAATTTCAAAAAAGGCATTAACGATTTTCTATCAACTACTCACTCCCGCACGGCAAATATGTAAAGCAGTTTAATACATTTTTAGAATCTTTTAATAATTTATGTACATACTGATATTTTAACCGTGTTTAAATAAAATTATTGATTGATCGATTGTGTACCACATTTCACATTTTGTGTACCACAAGTATGAGAACCAAATGGAAGAGGATAATCAATGGAAAAATAACCAGTGAACTGAATGTTGATAGAGTACAAACACTAAAAGTGTGCAATACTTTGTACTATTTACCACTAAATAGTGTTGATTAAACAATAGAGAACAAAAGAATTTGCATAGTTTAGCAGTATTTATGTTGCACACTTCAAGTGTTTGTACTCTAAACCATGCACATTGACTTACTTTGAAGTTGGATGGAAACCAGGAAGCAGCCAGAAGATTATCATAGCAACAAAATATACTGTAATCATATGCATCAATAAAATAATAATCCTCGTCAGTATACTCTCACTAAATATGATTAGAAACTAAAGCTATGACAAATTACACAAAAGTTGGAACAAAAGCATTGCCAAACAACCAAAACAATGAGATTAATACCATAATTTAGATAGCTTGAAAATACTTAAAACTAATCATAAAAAGTGAAAGTTTACTGAAACAATTTCAAAAATACATCATCAAACTGTGAAAAAGCTTTTTTCTTAACTTTATACACTATGACCAAAAGTGATAATTTGCAATGCTTGATTAATTACTTACGAAGAAGAGAAGAACTGGGACAAATAATTTGAAACAGTGATTTTGCAATAATTGGAGCCAAACTTTAGAAAAAAGTAATTTTCAAAATGTCTTTGTACAAAATTTAGAAAGAAACTTTTTCATATGCATAAATCATATCATCAAAATAATATCAATCAATCAATTAAATCAATAGGGGAAAAAGACAAGCAAATCAATGTTAATCAAATGCATAAATTAAACAATAATAATGCCATGAAGCCATGTAGAGCCGAGCCAGCCAGTACTTGTGTCCAGTGGATATGTGCATAATTTACCAACATTCAGTCAATAAATATACCAAACAAGTCAAGTCAATAAAGGTTGTGGGCACTTTTCAATAATAAAAAGATGCCACACCCTTTACAATATACTGCTTAAAGTGGTGAAAATGATCTACATACAATGAGTTATTCTATGTAGATAACATTGTATAACTAACAATAATTCTCCACAACAGACAAAGTGAATATCTGTGAATATTTACCCAAGACAAAGTCAGAGCAAGTATTAACTAATATTCACTGAACCCAAGGAGAATTATTACTTTAGTAGAATTACACAGGTGAAAAACAAAGAAACTAAAATCACAGTAACTTTGTATTCACCTGGGTGATTTTACTAACAATTAACTCTACCACATAAACATTATATCTAGGAGGTTCTTCTTCTGGTTTTCTCAGGAGTCTTGGTGGTCTTGATGCTGATCTGAATAAGAAATAAAAATACCAATGTTAGTACATATATCATGTTTTTCAAAATACACAAGTACACAAAGACTTAAGGGTACCTCACCCCACCCCCTAAGGATAACCACCCCCTGATATTACCACAGGCTTACCAGACTAAGGTGTATCTGTGGTTTTGCAGTTTGGGCTTCCTGTGGTCTTCCTGTGGTCTTATGTTCATTAGACTTCAAAGGAAAATAAAAAAAACGTTTTTAGATATCTTGTGGCCTACGAATTCACATAATAAAAGACATTTACTATATTAAGCTGTGTGGTTGATTTCATGGTGATCCGATGCACTTTATGCGAGTTTTTGGGAAGCGAATTTTTTGCTGTTTTCACAAGTATGTAAAAATGTCAGCTTTAGAGCTTTCTCCACAAGCCAAATATTTGATAAAATGTCACAGTAGGTTCTTGTTGTTCATTTTTTGTAGGAGCTCACAGGATAATCATGCTAAAATTTCTAACACTACAACTGTGCATGATCTATAAACTTCTGATGGTAAAATCCCTTGCATACTCTCAATTCTTCGAGATCATGCTAATTTAAGCTGTCTTAGGGCTTCATGCTGCCCCTATCCAGCACTCCATAGATAGACAAAATGGATCTCAAAATCTTTTGTATTTGAAAAACAAACTCAAAAACATTGCACCAAAATTTCTCATACAACAGCTTCTCCACTCAACTGATCATGCCACCAGTAAATGTCATCCCATTTACGTAAAACACTGACAGTGTCAGTATTACACATTTAGGCCGAGAAAAACACTGAAAAACCTAAAAAATCTTCAGGAGTCAAAGGTTCGATAAAGAAAACTTATATCTTTTATTATCTGAATTCATAGGCCACAAGAAATCAGAAAAGGCTTTCTACAAACAATCTTTGAAAACGATCTTTGAAACAAAATTAACATTAGACTGCAGGAAGCCCAAACTCCAAAGCCACAATTACTTAGTCTGGTAATCCTGTGATATCATGTTGGAATATATGATTTTAGTATCATTATCCAGGTGATATCGAAATTTACGTGTGCTGATTTGTCAAGAACTTGGGAATATTTCTCTATAATCATCTACAGGTGAAAAGAGGATTGTGCGCACTTGGTTTGTTGATACATTCCTCTTTCAGAACACAAAAAAGATCTACATTTTAGAAATGCATCTATGCCTTTTCGAATAATCACCCGTGTAATGATACTAAGACAATTATTCACCTCTGGCGAGGTGATTATCAGTGAACATTTACCTCAACTATGTCTCAGTAATTCACCGATAATCACCTCACCTTCAATGAATAATTGTTAATTGTTATATACCAAGTGTCAAAGTGAACGTGAACAAATTTTGATGTTTCCCTGGCAACGACTCTCAGCGGGCAATAATATGTTATCTACCGGGAAATAACAAAACCAGAAGTGATTTCACCAGACGTAAGAGTTTTTCCAAGTTTATAAAGTCAAATAATCAAAAAATCGAATCAATTTGTTGTGTTCTTTGACACTTGGTATATAACAAAACACTTATTGATGGGAACCTCGGGAAAACAGTGTGTTTTGTGGTTCCTCGAAGGCGATGTTTTCCTCAGCAACGCCTCAAACATTGTCGTCTCGGGACCACAAAACACACTGTTTCCTTCAGTCACGGTCAACAAGTGTTAATTAGCAGGACCCCTCTGTAAAACACTTTTCAGTGATGACAGCTTCCTTAATAAAGATTGTTTATTATTATTTCAAATCAGTTCCAAAGGGACTATAAACCCAAAAACAGAAAATTACATCAACAAAAGGAGTCTCCCTATTTGGTAAGTGTCGAGTGTCGAGGGTAGCATGTCGAGGGTCGAGGGTATGAAGTCGAGGGAAGGAACATATAGGTTGGATAATGTTCAGGGTATAGGAAAAATAGATAACATGAATTAATTTAGAATTTATCGTCAGCCACAACCTTCTTGCAATCTGACCCAGGTCAGATATCTGGTCTGGTATCATAATTATATACTGATTCCGATGAATGAACAACAAGAAAAACTATGAAATAAGTAAAAGTTACAGTATTCTGTTTTAATTTTCTTACAGTGTCACATATGCTATCATTTATCACTGTTATTCAAAAGGCATGTTCTATGTTCTGTATGCTGGTAAACTCTGTTAATTTCGTACTTTGATTTGATTCTGTGACAACTCCG
This sequence comes from Anthopleura xanthogrammica, assembly GCA_964019055.1. Taxonomy (NCBI): domain Eukaryota; kingdom Metazoa; phylum Cnidaria; class Anthozoa; order Actiniaria; family Actiniidae; genus Anthopleura; species Anthopleura xanthogrammica. The sequence continues at coordinate 10,197,438 of OZ025207.1, read as the reverse complement.
TCATCAGCAATTTAACTTGTGTCGGATTACAAATTTACGCAATTTCAATAACACTCATAAAGTCACCATGTTTAGAAGAGAGAGCTGGAGGAATATACGTGTTTCATCTTGCTCTATAGCATTAATTACTGTATTATAGTTCCAAGTCGAAATGTGATCTACTGTTCCATTTAAGTTAGCTCCTACATAGCGTTCATGAATATTCTATATTTATGATTGCGAGTACTTGGTCAATCAGGTTAAGTATTGCAGAAAGGTTCGACTTTATAAATATGAAATGGACACTGATAATTTTCATATTAGTAAATTCACAAATTTCGTTTCAAGAATTGCTTTGAAGCCGTTTACGTCCAAGTGTTCGTGGCAACTAAATGTTAGCAGCTGACGTTAAATTCTAAATTAACTCATGTTATCTATTTTTTCTATACCCTTTATATTATCCAAACTATATATTCCTTCCCTTGACTTCATACCCTCGACCCTCGAGATGCTACCCTCGACATTCGACAAATAGGGAGACTCCAACATAAGGAATAAAAAGGTGTCACCAATTAGTACGCTACTTGTGGCCAGCTAGTAATGTAGTTTGACACTCAAATAAAGTCGTCGATTGATTGATTGATTGAATAACGTGTCTTTTTGGGTGGGAGGGGAGGGGAAGCAGGCGAAATTTCTCATGTCGAAAAATTTAGTAAAAAATTGTTTTCGACCTCTTGGACTTTAAAAATCAGTGAAGAAAAGTAGCTTTATTCATTCTACACTTCTAGTTGTATACAATAAAGAGTACGAAGGCTTTTTCACGTTGAAAAGCCAGCCACGTGCAGCAACCAACGGAAAGTGAGTTCAGAATATATAGTTTTTACTTAACGAAAAACCCTTTAAAAAATAATATTTCTAGCCAAAGGGAAAGAAATAAACCTTATCTTTATATTTCGATAGAATAGTGTAGTTTTCGAGCATTTCTTACCGTGTAAATGGTGATTTTTCTGACCAAATCTTTCACCGTCTTCTTCAACGTCGTCTTCGGGACAGTAATGACCGTGAAGCATGATGGGAGCACGTGAGACTGGTACACAGGTAACCCAACAAGTGGATTTTACATTCAAAAAGTAAGAACCTGAAAGAGAGAAATAAAGGAAAGATAGAAACACAGTAGTACTTTATCAAGATGAGTGGGAAGTCAAATTATTCTGAGCTAATGAACGCACGAAACTTTGCTATCAAACTGATTCTGCGATGTGTGTGTTCATATCCAACGATAAAAGGCGATTAATATTTGAAGGAATTGGGTGAGGCCAAAGAATTAAGAGGGTGGCTACGAGACTCACAGCTTACTTACATACTTCAAATTTTATTGGTACCCTGAAGCCACTATTACTCCTGGGCGTATCAAAGTCAGGCCATGGTTACTAACTCCAGGATCGGCGAAGCAAATTTTTTAAGTAGAGCAGGATGCAAGAATCCTTTTTAGCACACTTTTAAGTAAGGGGGGATAGAAGCTTTTAAATTATTTATTCTATTTTATTTTTTTATCAGAGACTAAAACAAAATAAGATTTCTCGCAAAATCCTCCTCCCCAGCTCCGTCGTCTCTGAACTCATGTGTTTTATGTACTGTGTACCGTACGAGTGAGTAACGAAAATCTATTTCCCGGCCGAGATATTAACTGTGAAGGGAAGGAACCGGCTCATCGTTAAATGACGAATTCCCATTTGCGAACCAGGGCATCAAGGTCACATCCAATTTTCTTATTTATTATATATTAATTCCTCTTGGGCGTAATATTATTCTCTTTAGTGGTATTGTTTCGCTGTTTATGAGAAAACCAGTGCTGTACAGACACAACTAACTATGGGACCACAAACGAACAAAAACTCAGTTGCCGTGATATTCAAAGGAAAGATATCTGTTGTCTACATTTTAGCTTCATTTTACTGAAATAAGAAACAAAGAAGGCGTAATTAAGTGAATCTGATACTTTTATTCATTTGCACAAGTAAGTACAGCTTTAATCTTTCCCTCTAATTTACGCCGTCAAACATTTTCCTTTATTTTTTAACCCAGTTGCTTCAACTTGAATTTACTACTGACACTACTGACACCTTTAGATCCAATAAATTTTGTCTCGGCGTTTGTCCTGTCTTACTAGTAATTTTAGTCCTGACTCCATCTGCAAAGACAAACATGCAATACAATATATATTTAAATTGAATTCAGCGACGCAACTAGAGGGTAAATTACTACTAGTTACAAGGACAATCAAGTACCATCTTCGCCATCATGGTCATCAACATCACCACCATCAAGTACCATCATCATCATCATGATCATCAACATCAACACCATCAAGTACCATCGTCATCATGATCATCAACATCACCACCATCAAGTACCATCATCATCATGGTCATCAACATCACCACCATCAAGTACCATCATCATCATGATCATCAACATCACCACCATCAAGTACCATCGTCATCATGGTCATCAACATCACCACCATCAAGTACCATCATCATCATGATCATCAACATCACCACCATCAAGTACCATCGTCATCATGGTCATCAACATCACCACCATCAAGTACCATCATCATCATGATCATCAACATCACCACCATCAAGTACCATCATCATCATGATCATCAACATCACCACCATCAAGTACCATCATCGTCATCATGATCATCAACATCACCACCATCAAGTACCATCATCATCATGATCATCAACATCACCACCATCAAGTATCATCATCGTCATCATGATCATCAACATCAACACTATCAAGTACCATCATCGTCATCATGATCATCAACATCAACACCATCAAGTATCACCATCGTCATCATGATCATCAACATCACCATCATCAAGTACCATCATCGTCATCATGATCATCAACATCACCACCATCAAGTACCATCGTCATCATGATCATCAACATCACCTCCATCAAGTACCATCGTCATCATGGTCATCAACATCACCACCATCAAGTATCATCATCGTCATCATGATCATCAACATCACCTCCATCAAGTACCATCGTCATCATGATCATCAACATCAACACCATCAAGTATCATCGTCCTCATCATGATCATCAACATCAACACCATCAAGTACCATCATCGTCATCATGATCATCAACATCAACACCATCAAGTACCATCGTCATCATGATCATCAACATCACCATCATCAAGTATCATCATCGTCATCATGATCATCAACATCAACACCATCAAGTACCATCGTCATCATGATCATCAACATCAACACCATCAAGTATCATCATCGTCATCATGATCATCAACATCACCTCCATCAAGTACCATCGTCATCATGATCATCAACACCAACACCATCAAGTATCATCATCGTCATCATGATCATCAACATCAACACCATCAAGTACCATCATCGTCATCATGATCATCAACATCAACACCATCAAGTACCATCGTCATCATGATCATCAACATCACCATCATCAAGTATCATCATCGTCATCATGATCATCAACATCAACACCATCAAGTACCATCATCGTCATCATGATCATCAACATCAACACCATCAAGTATCACCATCGTCATCATGATCATCAACATCACCATCATCAAGTACCATCATCGTCATCATGATCATCAACATCACCACCATCAAGTACCATCGTCATCATGATCATCAACATCACCACCATCAAGTACCATCATCGTCATCATGATCATCAACATCACCACCATCAAGTACCATCATCGTCATCATGATCATCAACATCACCTCCATCAAGTACCATCGTCATAATGATCATCAACATCAACACCATCAAGTATCATCATCGTCATCATGATCATCAACATCACCACCATCAAGTACCATCATCGTCATCATGATCATCAACATCACCACCATCAAGTACCATCATCGTCATCATGATCATCTGCATCACCACCATCATCGTCATCATGATCATCAACATCACAGCCATCAAGTACCATCTTCGCCATCATGGTCATCAACATCACCACCATCAAGTACCATCATCATCATCATGATCCTCAACATCACCACCATCAAGTACCTGATCATCCTCATCATGACCATCAACATCATCACCATCAAGTACCATCATCGTCATCATGATCATCAACATCACCATCATCAAGTACCATCTTCGCCATCATGATCATCAACATCACCATCATCAAGTACCATCATCGTCATCATGATCATCAACATCACCTCCATCAAGTACCATCGTCATAATGATCATCAACATCACCACCATCAAGTACCATCATCGTCATCATGATCATCAACATCACCACCATCAAGTACCATCATCGTCATCATGATCATCAACATCACCACCATCAAGTACCATCATCGTCATCATGATCATCTGCATCACCACCATCATCGTCATCATGATCATCAACATCACAGCCATCAAGTACCATCTTCGCCATCATGGTCATCAACATCACCACCATCAAGTACCATCATCAATATCATGATCCTCAACATCACCACCATCAAGTACCTGATCATCCTCATCATGACCATCAACATCATCACCATCAAGTACCATCATCGTCATCATGATCATCAACATCACCATCATCAAGTACCATCTTCGCCATCATGATCATCAACATCACCATCATCAAGTACCATCATCGTCATCATGATCATCAACATCACCACCATCAAGTACCATCGTCATCATGATCATCAACATCACCACCATCAAGTACCATCATCGTCATCATGATCATCAACATCACCACCGTCAAGTACCATCATCGTCATCATGATCATCAACATCACCACCATCAAGTACCATCGTCATCATGAACATCAACATCACCACCATCAAGTACCATCATCGTCATCATGATCATCAACATCACCACCATCAAGTACCATCATCGTCATCATGATCATCAACATCCCCACGATCAAGTAAAACATCATCATCATCATGATCATCAACATCACCACCATCAAGTACCATCGTCATCATGGTCATCAACATCACCACCATCAAGTACCATCATCGTCATCATGATCATCAACATCACCACCATCAAGTACCATCATCAACATCACCACCATCAAGTACCATCTTCGCCATCATGATCATCAACATCACCATCATCAAGTACGAGCATCGTCATCATGATCATCAACATCACCACCATCAAGTACCATCATCGTCATCATGATCATCAACATCACCACCATCAAGTACCATCATCGTCATCATGATCATCAACATCACCACCATCAAGTACCATCATCGTCATCATGATCATCAACATCACCACCATCAAGTACCATCGTCATCATGAACATCAACATCACCACCATCAAGTACCATCATCGTCATCATGATCATCAACATCACCATCATCAAGTACCATCATCGTCATCATGATCATCAACATCCCCACGATCAAGTAAAACATCATCATCATCATGATCATCAACATCACCACCATCAAGTACCATCGTCATCATGGTCATCAACATCACCACCATCAAGTACCATCATCATCATGATCATCAACATCACCACCATCAAGTGCCATCATCATCATGATCATCAACATCACCACCATCAAGTACCATCGTCATCATGATCATCAACATCACCACCATCAAGTACCATCATCATCATGATCATCAACATCACCTCCATCAAGTACCATCGTCATCATGATCATCAACATCCTACAATACGAGTTTATATTGCCTGCTTTTTCTCGATCAAACTTATAGGAGAATCGCGATTCAGCACGAAATAGACAACATCGGCGGAACCAAGCACAGCGGACAAGAAAATTGCTTATCCAAACAGAATATGGCATGGCATGTACGTTCCGTGACTTTTTCGTATTCAGTCTAGAAAATGTGTTAATCATCGTAAAACTAACCACTGTCCTCACAATATCACCTCGATCAATGATCATCTCTGTTATCATCGACCACCATCACACTTTGTTAAGAGGAAGATTAAAATAGCAACTAAGTCTATATTAATAACAAACCATCTTGTTTTTCTCAATTTGCAGCAGTAGAACACGGCGTCATTGATAGCCGAGTCATCTCTCTTGTGCTGGTTTGGCTCCACTTTGGTTTTGATACCACATATGTACGAGCCGGCGGGACATTCTTCACGGCCAGTCCAAGAACCCCAGTACATACCATCACCTTGCAGGAGTCTAGTGGCGGTGTTTTGGGTATTTTGGCAGAGGAAATTATAGTTATTCACTATAAAAAGTCAAACCATCCGATCAAATTCCGTTTAAAGTCCCATTCAAGGTTTTCATAGTTATAGACTTGACGAATACGTGTGTCAAAAGTTTGAATCTTTAAAAAGAACATCTAAAACTTCAAAATAGTCAAAAACACAGAGAGAGAGAGAGAGAGAGAGAGAGAGAGAGGGGGGGGGGGGGGGGGTAGGAGGAAGAGGGAGAGAGATCAATGTTTGCCGATGACACTTCACCCCAGCGATATATTGCTCTCTATAGTCTGTGAGTTACTGTTCTACCCGCCGTACTGTGAACAATTAAGCTTCCTAAAGTTTTAGATTTTTTTTGACATCTTTTTGACAACTTTTAATAGAGTTCTTTACCGCTAACCAATTAGGCATCGGCGCTTCACTTTTATGTCTCGAAACAAACTCCGCCTATCGAAACATCAAAGTGAAGCGCCAATGCCTTATTGGTTAGCGGTAAAGAGCACAATAGACCCTTTTCGAATATGGCGTCTATGACGCGCGTCAAACGAGGAGTCCGAGAATGTCCCGGATGATGTGAGTGATAATGATTGTAATTTGAAATCCGGGGCATTCCAGTCCCGGATGCTGCTAGTGGAAATCATTGAGTTTCGACATCCGGGACATTCTCAGAATCCTCGTTTGACGTCATAGACGCCATATTCAAAAAGGTTCTATTAAAAGTCACCTGATTAAAAGTTGTCAAAAAGATGTTAAAAACAAATCAAAAACTTGTGGAAGTGTTAACGGTACGGCGCGTAGCACAGTAAATACTCGCCTTAATTGTATTGCTTCTGACCAAGAGAGTATAAATAAGAGAGGGTAACTTTTTAATACCGCACGCGCCATGTGAATTCCCGGATGGGCTCTTTTTAGCATCCAAAGTCGTTTGGTTTTTAATTTTTTGATGGCGTGGACGTGAGCGCGCGCGCTCAAAAACAACATACTTTTTATCGATTTTTGAAAATTGTAAATTTTTGACACTATTGAAAGCCAATAATTCTGGTTCTTTTCCTTCAATCGTGTTATAATTTGCCAGACTTACTAATCTTGAGATGCTTTATCAGATGACAAACCTTTTTTGCTAATTAGATTAAAATCTCGAAACTCGCCCCAGTCCCTTGCTCGTTTCCAAAGTGGCCAATAAGCAATGTGCATCAAAGCTCACAAAGCACTCTGGGAAAGTGAGTTCTTTAAAAATGTAACAGGGAAATCAAAGAAACTATCAGAAAAAAATTACTCTGTTATTTTCGTCTGCTGAAATCCTTTTATTTCCATAGAAAATGTTGAAGGAAAAATTGTTAGATTGTTAGCCAAAAAAGCGTAAGAACTCACTTTCCCATCATGCTTTGTGCTATAAGTTCGCGCTCATGCACATTGGCTATTGAACAGGTTCCACGTGCTAAACTACTTGGTATTACCCTTGATTGTCACTTTACATGGGAGAACCACATTAATGACAATGTACGGAATGTACTCCCAAGAAATTGGAAAAAAAAAACGTCGGGTTGAAAAGGCTGAATCAATTGCAACGAAGCATAGTTTTTGACATTTATAACTCTTGAGGTCATTATATATACATCACCTTCTTTATATCAGTAAAGTTTTTCGTATTGTATAGAGAGAGACCATTCAGCTTAAACATTTCTCACCTGCCGAGTTATCAAATCTCCCTTGTGATTTCTCAGATCTGACCGAAGCGCCTTTCAGAAAATAGTGAGCAGGGCAAATCTTTGTTGCTCGCCAGTTTCCCCACTTCATAACGTCGGATGTGACGCTATGGGAATGTATTCCATAGTAGGTTCTGGGAAAAAAACGTGTCATTATTAGTTAAAGTATTTATCATGACTAAAATATGATATTTTCTGCTGTTTGTAGAAAGATTATGAAAAAGAAATAGTTCCCGGGGGAGTACTAGGGGGGAGTACTAGGGGGGAGTACTAGGGGGGAGTACTAGGGGGGAGTACTAGGGGGGAGTACTAGGGGGGAGTACTAGGGGGGAGTACTAGGGGGGAGTACTAGGGGAGAGTACTAGGGGTGGTTAGTGATAGGGATGATCCGCTGGGATCCGAAAACCCTGAACACTGATCTAAGACAAGAATATGTTGGAAAAAATATCCCTGTTCAAGACACAACACTGTCACTTATAACCCTATCTAAGAATCAAGAGAAATTATATAACCTAAATACGACGCACAGTTGAAAATTACGTGCTAAAAGTGTTTTTGCGGCGAATTAAAAGAACAAGTTTCGAAAAAAAGTGAAAATTGAATACCCTATCTAAGACTTTTAAACACTAGTACCCCTAACCTATCCAAGACTGATCAATGACCCTATTAAATACAATATCATGGAAATCGTATACCCTGTCTAAGACCAAAATCCCGAAAAACCATACCCTATCCAGCGGAATATCCCCGTATACTAGTAGGCTATATATGGGAGTGTCCCCCTCCCCCAGCCTCCATTTTACTTTGGGTGTAATAATCTCGAAGAACAACAACAATAAGAACACCAAGAACACCAAGAACAAGAAAAAAAAGAACACCGAGAACAAGAACGAAAAGTTTTAGAAAGCGTATACTCAAATTTGGGCGAACTACTACTAAAAGAAATAAGAAATCCTGACAAAGGCTAACCGGCAGAGCAACTTGATTCCATTGAGTGCTGAGTCATCTCCAACGCCCTGGTCTCCTTCAACCTTAAGACGAAAGCCGTAGGCGTAGTTACCAGGTGTACACCAGTCGTCGTGCTTCCAAGAGCCCCAGCAGGTGTTTGTGAGGGGATGAATAGTCGCAATATAATCACTTCTTCTTGCGTCTACAGACAACGAGGTGAGGCACAGCACGAGAACATAGAACAACATTGTCATGTTCATGAGTTATACAAATCTGAACTGAATAAATGAAATCAGTAAACAGCAATATTGAATAGCCATTTATGGATGGTATAATGCAAATACTAACACCATATACAGAAAACTCGAAAACAATACTATTCTCAATACAGTATGTGGCTCTAATTGTAAACACTTTTCCATTAATGTTTCATTTTTATGCCGTAAATTTGAGATTTACGAAAAAGATTTTGCCCGATAAAATATTGATTACTTGTCAATCATTCCATGTTATTTTGGGCATCCTCGCGTTCCATACGCGCCAAAATTCAATTTCGATTCAAAGTAAGCTGACGGCTGTTTACAAATTCGTAATTTAAGCGCATGGGTAAGAAAAGTCATATATTTTCACTTTAAAATCGTAATAGTAGGACTTGGTTTATATATGAGACAAAAGCCAAAGGATGGAACTTGTGTTTTGTAAATAATAATTGAGTTGGTGTTTCAAATGAGCGTGTCTCCACGCGAGTGAAAATTACACGTGTTTTTGTGATGTGCATCTAATAGCGCAGCGCGGCTATTACGTCACGGATATATGGCCCCCTGCCGTGACTCAGACAAGAGTCACAAACATTCTCTGTAAATTACAGGCCGTTTTCCTCAACTTTCGCTCGTAAATCGCGAAATTGGGCACAAATTTACTCAAAATTCCAATAATATTGTGTAAATTATTGATCTGGTGTGATTGATTAAGGTTTTATGAACTACCAAACGACTGGAAACATTCTACATACCATAGAGGTAGACTCAGACACGGCACTTAAATTAATGCGTAGATCGGGGTTACAGCTCTATCTAAATGTATCTAAATAATTTGAGCATAAACGTACAATTTTCTACATAAAAAGTTTAATAATAAGTCAGATAATATGATCATTCTATATCTATCTATTCATCTAAGTTTTTTGCTTGAATAATAGTGTTTGAACCCTTGGTTTATTTGAGTTACCACGTATCCGTTGGCCAATTTACCGCTCGAATCTTTTTCGTACGATAAGAATAAATTCAAACAAATACCATGCGTTATAAATAGCTAGGAAATTACTCGATTTCATCTCACTCTCACCTATAATGGTGCTAAACCTTAGGTTTAAGGCAACAAGTTCAAATAATGGTCAGTGACCGAATCCCGTAGACCGATACTCCAGCAAATATACCTTAATATATGAAGATTTTCACGGTATCTTAAATTAGATTGACATTTCACCTAATACCAGTACTTAGTACTGTGCATATCTCTTTAGATACCTTCCGGTTTATGGGGATTTGTTGGAAAAAACGTTGATAAATTGTAAAAAATACAGAGTTGAGCTCTAATCTCCCATACATTTACTGTAAATTTGGAGAGTTGTTTGTCTGAGTCATGAGGGGGGTCCAATAGTGTGACATCTATTTTTAGTAAGGCCGCGCTGCGCTATTGTAAACACTTCTATGTTCGCAGTCTTCACTGAAGCATAAATAAGCCACTTCGGTTTATATGTAGATCTTGAGATATGATAGCAAAAATACTACAGTTACTGTGCTTAGGTAACGTTTTGAAGTTCAAGTGCTTGTGTATTTTTTCATGTGTTTATCATAATAATTGCCACGCAGCAATTCTGCGTCGACGACATAGATAAACTTAGAGAATGTTTCCAAAAAAGTAAGTTCAGGAATAGGAGCCATGAGACGTATTCGTGATTTTGTTGATAGAGACTCCCTAATCTCTATATATAATGCTTTAATTCAGCCACACTTTAATTACTGTAGCGAGGTCTGGGATACCCTTGGCCAAGGGCTCTCATCTAGGCTACAGAAACTTCAGAATAGATCTGCACGATTGATAATGAATATGAGCAATGACACACCTGCCATAGAGGCTCTAAATGCCTTAGGATGGAATACTCTTAAATCACAGCGAACACCAAAGTGTTCCTCAACTACCAAACAACATTTTTAGAGACTTTATTCAAAATAATTAAATAAAAAGTCTTTCTGAAAGCATATTTTCAAACCATATGAAATTTGAATATATAGTTCACTCACTGAAGCTAATGACGTCACAACCCACTAACTCTACGCTTGGGCTACCTGTGATTAAAGGCATTAAATACACATTCAAGCCATTAAAAACTAACAACCAGAAATTGTTTACAATTAGAAACATCTGTTTACATTTAGAGCCACCAACGGACATGATATAAAAAAACATATTCCATAAATTTTCTAAAATTAGTGCAACAAAACCTTTTTATGTTAGCTGACGTGTAGAACTAATTTATGAAAATTTTTCAGAATAATCGTATTATTTGTTGACGAGAAATAACACTGAGTGCAAAAAGTGTTTACAATTACAACCACATACTGTACCTAGTCCTTGCTTGTGTTCTCGTGTTTGTAGAGACTCTGGCTTCAAATGATAGTGAATGAATGATTACGAGTAGTCTTGGTGGATTCAATGTTGAGTGGTTGCGGATACATTGGATACAAACAAGTAACAAGAAAATACATGAAAAAAAAATGACAAGCGGAAACACATGTCCATAACTGTCGAGGGAAGTAAATATTCCCATTTGTGTAAATGATCGATATCCTGTCAGATCTGTGATAGGTTATAAATGATATATAATTGAAATCTGCATCTTCTTTAAATAATTTTAAATCTAAATACTTATCGAGTATTTTATTACTGCAGGAATCATTGGACCATTTCAACATCTAAGATACTTGTTCGGCTTTTTTATATTCACGTTGATAGTTTCATCGATATTTATCATATATATTAATTATATTCTAGTTAGATAATATATATTATATTTCTTAACCTTTGTATTTTATATATATATTAATATTTTCATGTAATTATTTATATTAAGTATTTCGAGGGCCACAAGTTTGTAAGCTTTAGCTTTTGGGTGTTACCCTCTTTAAATAAAGTATATTATTATTATTATTATTATTATTATTATTATTATTATTATTATTATTATTATTATTATTATTATTATTATTATTATTATTATTATTATTATTATTATTATTATTATTATTATTATTATTATTATTATTATTATTATTATTATTATTATTATTATTATTATTATTATTATTATTATTATTATTATTATTATTATTATTATTATTATTATTATTATTATTATTATTATTATTATTATTATTATTATTATTATTATTATTATTATTATTATTATTATTATTATTATTATTATTATTATTATTATTATTATTATTATTATTATTATTATTATTATTATTATTATTATTATTATTATTATATAGGTCAATCTGAGCCGAAATGGCGAGCAAAAACCCGGAAAGGGAGAACCAGAAAACAAGAAAAGCTTACGATTTTTCATTGAAACCCGCTTACCAAATATTTGTAAATATTTCATTCCAACATGTTTCAATATACCTGCAGTCATTGCCAAATATGGTAATCACATTAGAGTAAGGAAAATGCTTGCCAAAATTCTTGGAGTGCAATCTTTTTAATGAGAATAAATTGACAGAAAAAGATGCTTCTCTACTATTGTTATTTTGGTAAAATTCAAAAAAGATCACTTGCTCCCCAAGAATTTTCATTTTTTCTTTTTGTAAAATTTAGAACCAGCATCTTCCAACTAATTTCCTCAGTGATTGTGCAATTTCTGGATTAAAATTTTTTTTGAACCAATGCTAAACAGCCAAGATTTTATATGAATCGATTGTGTGAATCGATTGAGAAAAATCTAACGCGCAAAACTCACTACGCTCATAAAGGAACGGCTAAAATTATTGAGACTCGCAGCTTCAAAAATTTCAATGAACAAAATTTCGTTCAGGATCTTCGTAAAATTGACTGGGAACTGGTTAACTCTCATACTGATCCCAACTTAATGTGGTCAGCTTGGAAAAGTCTTTACATCAGCTGCCTCAATAGACACGCTCCTATAAGAAATAAACGAATAGGCAAAAAGAAGTCTCCTTGGATTACAGCTGAGCTGAGACGGAAAATGCATAATAGAGATTGGACAAAAAAGAAAGCAATTGAAACTAACGATAAATCATGGTGGAATCAGTATAAAAAGGCTAGAAACCAAACAAATAATGCCGTTAGAGATACAAAGCGCAAATACTTCACTGATAATTTGGATGCTAACAAACGTGATCCTCGGAAAACATGGAAATTGATTAATGAGCTCAGCTGTCGTAAGCAAAAGTCTGACGACATACATGAGATCGTAATTGACGACCAGAAAATCAACAGTGCATCTGAATTATCTGAGGCTTTTAATCTCCACTTCACAAATGTAGGGCAACTACTTGCTGATCAAATTCCCCAAGCTAAAAATGAACCTGAGGACTACTTAGAACCTACAGATAAGAAATTCTCTCTTCGTCCATGCAAAGTGGATGAGGTTCGTGAGTTATTGAACAAAATGGATGGTAAAAAATCGACTGGTTTAGACAGTCTTCCGTGTAGCTTACTAAAAATAGCTGGTGACATTTTAGCACCCTCGTTAACGGCTATCTTTAATCAATCTATTTCTACCTCCATTGTTCCTAATGACTGGAAGCTTGCTAGAGTAACACCAATTTTCAAAAAAGGAAAAACTGTAGACCCTAACAACTATCGACCAATCTCTGTAATTCCTGCTGTTGCCAAAATCTTTGAAAAAATTGTTTATGAGCAATTTTACAGTTATCTTAACACCAATCACCTATTAGCAAGAAGTCAGTCTGGGTTTAGATCCATCCATAGCACATTAACAGCTTTGATTGAGGCCACTGACAATTGGTCTGTAAACATTGACAATGGCATGATCAATGGTGTCGTTTTCATTGACCTGAAAAAGGCATTTGACACCATTGATCACACCATACTTTTGCGCAAGCTGTTATGCTATGGGGTCGATCAAACCACTCTCTGTTGGTTTCAATCATACCTTACAGATCGTATGCAGAGATGCCTAGTTAATGGTCACCTCTCAGATGCTCTCGATATTAAATGTGGTGTCCCACAAGGCAGCTTAATCGGTCCATTGTTGTTTCTCATTTACATTAATGACCTTCCTAACTGCCTCAGTGAAGCCACACCCAGAATGTACGCTGATGATACAAATATCACAGTTGCATCACACAGCGTAACTGAGATTGAGCATTTGATTAACCACGAACTAGGCAACCTACGCGAATGGTTGATAGCCAACAGATTAAGTTTAAATGTGGCAAAGACTGAAGTCATGTTTATTGGCTCACGCCAAAAACTTGCTACGACAAATGAACAAAACCTCCAGATCCAAATAGATGATCAAGAAATCAAAAGGGTATCTTATACCAAATCTCTAGGAGTTACAATTGATCAGAACCTGACATGGTCAAATCACGTTGGTGAAATTGTTTCTAAAGTCTCCTCTGCCATTGGCGCACTCAAGCGTCTTCGACCTTACATAAATATGAGAATCGCTATTAAGATCTACCAGGCTCTAATTGCACCATACTTTGACTATTGTAGCCCGGTATGGGATGGTCTTAACTGTGGTCTTTCGGATAAACTTCGAAAACTTCAAAATCGTGCTGTCAGAGTAATAACTAAAGCAGCATATGACGACAGTGCAACCGAGATTCTTGATCAACTTGAATGGGATAAACTGACTGACAGGCGTAAAAAGCTCAAGGCGGTACTCATGTTTAAAGCAGGCCACAATCTTGTGCCTACTTACCTGCACGAGCTTTTTACACCATATGAATCTAGCTACGATCTTAGAGATAAAGATAATAAACTCACTCTCCCGAAACCCCGCACTGATTATCTAAAACGCAGCATAAGCTACAGCGGGCCTGCACTGTGGAATAGTCTTCCACATCAAACGAGAGCAAGTCTTACTATCTCTAATTTCAAAAAAGGCATTAACGATTTTCTATCAACTACTCACTCCCGCACGGCAAATATGTAAAGCAGTTTAATACATTTTTAGAATCTTTTAATAATTTATGTACATACTGATATTTTAACCGTGTTTAAATAAAATTATTGATTGATCGATTGTGTACCACATTTCACATTTTGTGTACCACAAGTATGAGAACCAAATGGAAGAGGATAATCAATGGAAAAATAACCAGTGAACTGAATGTTGATAGAGTACAAACACTAAAAGTGTGCAATACTTTGTACTATTTACCACTAAATAGTGTTGATTAAACAATAGAGAACAAAAGAATTTGCATAGTTTAGCAGTATTTATGTTGCACACTTCAAGTGTTTGTACTCTAAACCATGCACATTGACTTACTTTGAAGTTGGATGGAAACCAGGAAGCAGCCAGAAGATTATCATAGCAACAAAATATACTGTAATCATATGCATCAATAAAATAATAATCCTCGTCAGTATACTCTCACTAAATATGATTAGAAACTAAAGCTATGACAAATTACACAAAAGTTGGAACAAAAGCATTGCCAAACAACCAAAACAATGAGATTAATACCATAATTTAGATAGCTTGAAAATACTTAAAACTAATCATAAAAAGTGAAAGTTTACTGAAACAATTTCAAAAATACATCATCAAACTGTGAAAAAGCTTTTTTCTTAACTTTATACACTATGACCAAAAGTGATAATTTGCAATGCTTGATTAATTACTTACGAAGAAGAGAAGAACTGGGACAAATAATTTGAAACAGTGATTTTGCAATAATTGGAGCCAAACTTTAGAAAAAAGTAATTTTCAAAATGTCTTTGTACAAAATTTAGAAAGAAACTTTTTCATATGCATAAATCATATCATCAAAATAATATCAATCAATCAATTAAATCAATAGGGGAAAAAGACAAGCAAATCAATGTTAATCAAATGCATAAATTAAACAATAATAATGCCATGAAGCCATGTAGAGCCGAGCCAGCCAGTACTTGTGTCCAGTGGATATGTGCATAATTTACCAACATTCAGTCAATAAATATACCAAACAAGTCAAGTCAATAAAGGTTGTGGGCACTTTTCAATAATAAAAAGATGCCACACCCTTTACAATATACTGCTTAAAGTGGTGAAAATGATCTACATACAATGAGTTATTCTATGTAGATAACATTGTATAACTAACAATAATTCTCCACAACAGACAAAGTGAATATCTGTGAATATTTACCCAAGACAAAGTCAGAGCAAGTATTAACTAATATTCACTGAACCCAAGGAGAATTATTACTTTAGTAGAATTACACAGGTGAAAAACAAAGAAACTAAAATCACAGTAACTTTGTATTCACCTGGGTGATTTTACTAACAATTAACTCTACCACATAAACATTATATCTAGGAGGTTCTTCTTCTGGTTTTCTCAGGAGTCTTGGTGGTCTTGATGCTGATCTGAATAAGAAATAAAAATACCAATGTTAGTACATATATCATGTTTTTCAAAATACACAAGTACACAAAGACTTAAGGGTACCTCACCCCACCCCCTAAGGATAACCACCCCCTGATATTACCACAGGCTTACCAGACTAAGGTGTATCTGTGGTTTTGCAGTTTGGGCTTCCTGTGGTCTTCCTGTGGTCTTATGTTCATTAGACTTCAAAGGAAAATAAAAAAAACGTTTTTAGATATCTTGTGGCCTACGAATTCACATAATAAAAGACATTTACTATATTAAGCTGTGTGGTTGATTTCATGGTGATCCGATGCACTTTATGCGAGTTTTTGGGAAGCGAATTTTTTGCTGTTTTCACAAGTATGTAAAAATGTCAGCTTTAGAGCTTTCTCCACAAGCCAAATATTTGATAAAATGTCACAGTAGGTTCTTGTTGTTCATTTTTTGTAGGAGCTCACAGGATAATCATGCTAAAATTTCTAACACTACAACTGTGCATGATCTATAAACTTCTGATGGTAAAATCCCTTGCATACTCTCAATTCTTCGAGATCATGCTAATTTAAGCTGTCTTAGGGCTTCATGCTGCCCCTATCCAGCACTCCATAGATAGACAAAATGGATCTCAAAATCTTTTGTATTTGAAAAACAAACTCAAAAACATTGCACCAAAATTTCTCATACAACAGCTTCTCCACTCAACTGATCATGCCACCAGTAAATGTCATCCCATTTACGTAAAACACTGACAGTGTCAGTATTACACATTTAGGCCGAGAAAAACACTGAAAAACCTAAAAAATCTTCAGGAGTCAAAGGTTCGATAAAGAAAACTTATATCTTTTATTATCTGAATTCATAGGCCACAAGAAATCAGAAAAGGCTTTCTACAAACAATCTTTGAAAACGATCTTTGAAACAAAATTAACATTAGACTGCAGGAAGCCCAAACTCCAAAGCCACAATTACTTAGTCTGGTAATCCTGTGATATCATGTTGGAATATATGATTTTAGTATCATTATCCAGGTGATATCGAAATTTACGTGTGCTGATTTGTCAAGA
This sequence comes from Anthopleura xanthogrammica, assembly GCA_964019055.1. Lineage (NCBI taxonomy): Eukaryota > Metazoa > Cnidaria > Anthozoa > Actiniaria > Actiniidae > Anthopleura > Anthopleura xanthogrammica. The sequence goes on along the minus strand of OZ025207.1, from coordinate 10,179,816 downwards.
ACTTGGGAATATTTCTCTATAATCATCTACAGGTGAAAAGAGGATTGTGCGCACTTGGTTTGTTGATACATTCCTCTTTCAGAACACAAAAAAGATCTACATTTTAGAAATGCATCTATGCCTTTTCGAATAATCACCCGTGTAATGATACTAAGACAATTATTCACCTCTGGCGAGGTGATTATCAGTGAACATTTACCTCAACTATGTCTCAGTAATTCACCGATAATCACCTCACCTTCAATGAATAATTGTTAATTGTTATATACCAAGTGTCAAAGTGAACGTGAACAAATTTTGATGTTTCCCTGGCAACGACTCTCAGCGGGCAATAATATGTTATCTACCGGGAAATAACAAAACCAGAAGTGATTTCACCAGACGTAAGAGTTTTTCCAAGTTTATAAAGTCAAATAATCAAAAAATCGAATCAATTTGTTGTGTTCTTTGACACTTGGTATATAACAAAACACTTATTGATGGGAACCTCGGGAAAACAGTGTGTTTTGTGGTTCCTCGAAGGCGATGTTTTCCTCAGCAACGCCTCAAACATTGTCGTCTCGGGACCACAAAACACACTGTTTCCTTCAGTCACGGTCAACAAGTGTTAATTAGCAGGACCCCTCTGTAAAACACTTTTCAGTGATGACAGCTTCCTTAATAAAGATTGTTTATTATTATTTCAAATCAGTTCCAAAGGGACTATAAACCCAAAAACAGAAAATTACATCAACAAAAGGAGTCTCCCTATTTGGTAAGTGTCGAGTGTCGAGGGTAGCATGTCGAGGGTCGAGGGTATGAAGTCGAGGGAAGGAACATATAGGTTGGATAATGTTCAGGGTATAGGAAAAATAGATAACATGAATTAATTTAGAATTTATCGTCAGCCACAACCTTCTTGCAATCTGACCCAGGTCAGATATCTGGTCTGGTATCATAATTATATACTGATTCCGATGAATGAACAACAAGAAAAACTATGAAATAAGTAAAAGTTACAGTATTCTGTTTTAATTTTCTTACAGTGTCACATATGCTATCATTTATCACTGTTATTCAAAAGGCATGTTCTATGTTCTGTATGCTGGTAAACTCTGTTAATTTCGTACTTTGATTTGATTCTGTGACAACTCCGTCATCAGCAATTTAACTTGTGTCGGATTACAAATTTACGCAATTTCAATAACACTCATAAAGTCACCATGTTTAGAAGAGAGAGCTGGAGGAATATACGTGTTTCATCTTGCTCTATAGCATTAATTACTGTATTATAGTTCCAAGTCGAAATGTGATCTACTGTTCCATTTAAGTTAGCTCCTACATAGCGTTCATGAATATTCTATATTTATGATTGCGAGTACTTGGTCAATCAGGTTAAGTATTGCAGAAAGGTTCGACTTTATAAATATGAAATGGACACTGATAATTTTCATATTAGTAAATTCACAAATTTCGTTTCAAGAATTGCTTTGAAGCCGTTTACGTCCAAGTGTTCGTGGCAACTAAATGTTAGCAGCTGACGTTAAATTCTAAATTAACTCATGTTATCTATTTTTTCTATACCCTTTATATTATCCAAACTATATATTCCTTCCCTTGACTTCATACCCTCGACCCTCGAGATGCTACCCTCGACATTCGACAAATAGGGAGACTCCAACATAAGGAATAAAAAGGTGTCACCAATTAGTACGCTACTTGTGGCCAGCTAGTAATGTAGTTTGACACTCAAATAAAGTCGTCGATTGATTGATTGATTGAATAACGTGTCTTTTTGGGTGGGAGGGGAGGGGAAGCAGGCGAAATTTCTCATGTCGAAAAATTTAGTAAAAAATTGTTTTCGACCTCTTGGACTTTAAAAATCAGTGAAGAAAAGTAGCTTTATTCATTCTACACTTCTAGTTGTATACAATAAAGAGTACGAAGGCTTTTTCACGTTGAAAAGCCAGCCACGTGCAGCAACCAACGGAAAGTGAGTTCAGAATATATAGTTTTTACTTAACGAAAAACCCTTTAAAAAATAATATTTCTAGCCAAAGGGAAAGAAATAAACCTTATCTTTATATTTCGATAGAATAGTGTAGTTTTCGAGCATTTCTTACCGTGTAAATGGTGATTTTTCTGACCAAATCTTTCACCGTCTTCTTCAACGTCGTCTTCGGGACAGTAATGACCGTGAAGCATGATGGGAGCACGTGAGACTGGTACACAGGTAACCCAACAAGTGGATTTTACATTCAAAAAGTAAGAACCTGAAAGAGAGAAATAAAGGAAAGATAGAAACACAGTAGTACTTTATCAAGATGAGTGGGAAGTCAAATTATTCTGAGCTAATGAACGCACGAAACTTTGCTATCAAACTGATTCTGCGATGTGTGTGTTCATATCCAACGATAAAAGGCGATTAATATTTGAAGGAATTGGGTGAGGCCAAAGAATTAAGAGGGTGGCTACGAGACTCACAGCTTACTTACATACTTCAAATTTTATTGGTACCCTGAAGCCACTATTACTCCTGGGCGTATCAAAGTCAGGCCATGGTTACTAACTCCAGGATCGGCGAAGCAAATTTTTTAAGTAGAGCAGGATGCAAGAATCCTTTTTAGCACACTTTTAAGTAAGGGGGGATAGAAGCTTTTAAATTATTTATTCTATTTTATTTTTTTATCAGAGACTAAAACAAAATAAGATTTCTCGCAAAATCCTCCTCCCCAGCTCCGTCGTCTCTGAACTCATGTGTTTTATGTACTGTGTACCGTACGAGTGAGTAACGAAAATCTATTTCCCGGCCGAGATATTAACTGTGAAGGGAAGGAACCGGCTCATCGTTAAATGACGAATTCCCATTTGCGAACCAGGGCATCAAGGTCACATCCAATTTTCTTATTTATTATATATTAATTCCTCTTGGGCGTAATATTATTCTCTTTAGTGGTATTGTTTCGCTGTTTATGAGAAAACCAGTGCTGTACAGACACAACTAACTATGGGACCACAAACGAACAAAAACTCAGTTGCCGTGATATTCAAAGGAAAGATATCTGTTGTCTACATTTTAGCTTCATTTTACTGAAATAAGAAACAAAGAAGGCGTAATTAAGTGAATCTGATACTTTTATTCATTTGCACAAGTAAGTACAGCTTTAATCTTTCCCTCTAATTTACGCCGTCAAACATTTTCCTTTATTTTTTAACCCAGTTGCTTCAACTTGAATTTACTACTGACACTACTGACACCTTTAGATCCAATAAATTTTGTCTCGGCGTTTGTCCTGTCTTACTAGTAATTTTAGTCCTGACTCCATCTGCAAAGACAAACATGCAATACAATATATATTTAAATTGAATTCAGCGACGCAACTAGAGGGTAAATTACTACTAGTTACAAGGACAATCAAGTACCATCTTCGCCATCATGGTCATCAACATCACCACCATCAAGTACCATCATCATCATCATGATCATCAACATCAACACCATCAAGTACCATCGTCATCATGATCATCAACATCACCACCATCAAGTACCATCATCATCATGGTCATCAACATCACCACCATCAAGTACCATCATCATCATGATCATCAACATCACCACCATCAAGTACCATCGTCATCATGGTCATCAACATCACCACCATCAAGTACCATCATCATCATGATCATCAACATCACCACCATCAAGTACCATCGTCATCATGGTCATCAACATCACCACCATCAAGTACCATCATCATCATGATCATCAACATCACCACCATCAAGTACCATCATCATCATGATCATCAACATCACCACCATCAAGTACCATCATCGTCATCATGATCATCAACATCACCACCATCAAGTACCATCATCATCATGATCATCAACATCACCACCATCAAGTATCATCATCGTCATCATGATCATCAACATCAACACTATCAAGTACCATCATCGTCATCATGATCATCAACATCAACACCATCAAGTATCACCATCGTCATCATGATCATCAACATCACCATCATCAAGTACCATCATCGTCATCATGATCATCAACATCACCACCATCAAGTACCATCGTCATCATGATCATCAACATCACCTCCATCAAGTACCATCGTCATCATGGTCATCAACATCACCACCATCAAGTATCATCATCGTCATCATGATCATCAACATCACCTCCATCAAGTACCATCGTCATCATGATCATCAACATCAACACCATCAAGTATCATCGTCCTCATCATGATCATCAACATCAACACCATCAAGTACCATCATCGTCATCATGATCATCAACATCAACACCATCAAGTACCATCGTCATCATGATCATCAACATCACCATCATCAAGTATCATCATCGTCATCATGATCATCAACATCAACACCATCAAGTACCATCGTCATCATGATCATCAACATCAACACCATCAAGTATCATCATCGTCATCATGATCATCAACATCACCTCCATCAAGTACCATCGTCATCATGATCATCAACACCAACACCATCAAGTATCATCATCGTCATCATGATCATCAACATCAACACCATCAAGTACCATCATCGTCATCATGATCATCAACATCAACACCATCAAGTACCATCGTCATCATGATCATCAACATCACCATCATCAAGTATCATCATCGTCATCATGATCATCAACATCAACACCATCAAGTACCATCATCGTCATCATGATCATCAACATCAACACCATCAAGTATCACCATCGTCATCATGATCATCAACATCACCATCATCAAGTACCATCATCGTCATCATGATCATCAACATCACCACCATCAAGTACCATCGTCATCATGATCATCAACATCACCACCATCAAGTACCATCATCGTCATCATGATCATCAACATCACCACCATCAAGTACCATCATCGTCATCATGATCATCAACATCACCTCCATCAAGTACCATCGTCATAATGATCATCAACATCAACACCATCAAGTATCATCATCGTCATCATGATCATCAACATCACCACCATCAAGTACCATCATCGTCATCATGATCATCAACATCACCACCATCAAGTACCATCATCGTCATCATGATCATCTGCATCACCACCATCATCGTCATCATGATCATCAACATCACAGCCATCAAGTACCATCTTCGCCATCATGGTCATCAACATCACCACCATCAAGTACCATCATCATCATCATGATCCTCAACATCACCACCATCAAGTACCTGATCATCCTCATCATGACCATCAACATCATCACCATCAAGTACCATCATCGTCATCATGATCATCAACATCACCATCATCAAGTACCATCTTCGCCATCATGATCATCAACATCACCATCATCAAGTACCATCATCGTCATCATGATCATCAACATCACCTCCATCAAGTACCATCGTCATAATGATCATCAACATCACCACCATCAAGTACCATCATCGTCATCATGATCATCAACATCACCACCATCAAGTACCATCATCGTCATCATGATCATCAACATCACCACCATCAAGTACCATCATCGTCATCATGATCATCTGCATCACCACCATCATCGTCATCATGATCATCAACATCACAGCCATCAAGTACCATCTTCGCCATCATGGTCATCAACATCACCACCATCAAGTACCATCATCAATATCATGATCCTCAACATCACCACCATCAAGTACCTGATCATCCTCATCATGACCATCAACATCATCACCATCAAGTACCATCATCGTCATCATGATCATCAACATCACCATCATCAAGTACCATCTTCGCCATCATGATCATCAACATCACCATCATCAAGTACCATCATCGTCATCATGATCATCAACATCACCACCATCAAGTACCATCGTCATCATGATCATCAACATCACCACCATCAAGTACCATCATCGTCATCATGATCATCAACATCACCACCGTCAAGTACCATCATCGTCATCATGATCATCAACATCACCACCATCAAGTACCATCGTCATCATGAACATCAACATCACCACCATCAAGTACCATCATCGTCATCATGATCATCAACATCACCACCATCAAGTACCATCATCGTCATCATGATCATCAACATCCCCACGATCAAGTAAAACATCATCATCATCATGATCATCAACATCACCACCATCAAGTACCATCGTCATCATGGTCATCAACATCACCACCATCAAGTACCATCATCGTCATCATGATCATCAACATCACCACCATCAAGTACCATCATCAACATCACCACCATCAAGTACCATCTTCGCCATCATGATCATCAACATCACCATCATCAAGTACGAGCATCGTCATCATGATCATCAACATCACCACCATCAAGTACCATCATCGTCATCATGATCATCAACATCACCACCATCAAGTACCATCATCGTCATCATGATCATCAACATCACCACCATCAAGTACCATCATCGTCATCATGATCATCAACATCACCACCATCAAGTACCATCGTCATCATGAACATCAACATCACCACCATCAAGTACCATCATCGTCATCATGATCATCAACATCACCATCATCAAGTACCATCATCGTCATCATGATCATCAACATCCCCACGATCAAGTAAAACATCATCATCATCATGATCATCAACATCACCACCATCAAGTACCATCGTCATCATGGTCATCAACATCACCACCATCAAGTACCATCATCATCATGATCATCAACATCACCACCATCAAGTGCCATCATCATCATGATCATCAACATCACCACCATCAAGTACCATCGTCATCATGATCATCAACATCACCACCATCAAGTACCATCATCATCATGATCATCAACATCACCTCCATCAAGTACCATCGTCATCATGATCATCAACATCCTACAATACGAGTTTATATTGCCGGCTTTTTCTCGATCAAACTTATAGGAGAATCGCGATTCAGCACGAAATAGACAACATCGGCGGAACCAAGCACAGCGGACAAGAAAATTGCTTATCCAAACAGAATATGGCATGGCATGTACGTTCCGTGACTTTTTCGTATTCAGTCTAGAAAATGTGTTAATCATCGTAAAACTAACCACTGTCCTCACAATATCACCTCGATCAATGATCATCTCTGTTATCATCGACCACCATCACACTTTGTTAAGAGGAAGATTAAAATAGCAACTAAGTCTATATTAATAACAAACCATCTTGTTTTTCTCAATTTGCAGCAGTAGAACACGGCGTCATTGATAGCCGAGTCATCTCTCTTGTGCTGGTTTGGCTCCACTTTGGTTTTGATACCACATATGTACGAGCCGGCGGGACATTCTTCACGGCCAGTCCAAGAACCCCAGTACATACCATCACCTTGCAGGAGTCTAGTGGCGGTGTTTTGGGTATTTTGGCAGAGGAAATTATAGTTATTCACTATAAAAAGTCAAACCATCCGATCAAATTCCGTTTAAAGTCCCATTCAAGGTTTTCATAGTTATAGACTTGACGAATACGTGTGTCAAAAGTTTGAATCTTTAAAAAGAACATCTAAAACTTCAAAATAGTCAAAAACACAGAGAGAGAGAGAGAGAGAGAGAGAGAGAGAGGGGGGGGGGGGGGGTAGGAGGAAGAGGGAGAGAGATCAATGTTTGCCGATGACACTTCACCCCAGCGATATATTGCTCTCTATAGTCTGTGAGTTACTGTTCTACCCGCCGTACTGTGAACAATTAAGCTTCCTAAAGTTTTAGATTTTTTTTGACATCTTTTTGACAACTTTTAATAGAGTTCTTTACCGCTAACCAATTAGGCATCGGCGCTTCACTTTTATGTCTCGAAACAAACTCCGCCTATCGAAACATCAAAGTGAAGCGCCAATGCCTTATTGGTTAGCGGTAAAGAGCACAATAGACCCTTTTCGAATATGGCGTCTATGACGCGCGTCAAACGAGGAGTCCGAGAATGTCCCGGATGATGTGAGTGATAATGATTGTAATTTGAAATCCGGGGCATTCCAGTCCCGGATGCTGCTAGTGGAAATCATTGAGTTTCGACATCCGGGACATTCTCAGAATCCTCGTTTGACGTCATAGACGCCATATTCAAAAAGGTTCTATTAAAAGTCACCTGATTAAAAGTTGTCAAAAAGATGTTAAAAACAAATCAAAAACTTGTGGAAGTGTTAACGGTACGGCGCGTAGCACAGTAAATACTCGCCTTAATTGTATTGCTTCTGACCAAGAGAGTATAAATAAGAGAGGGTAACTTTTTAATACCGCACGCGCCATGTGAATTCCCGGATGGGCTCTTTTTAGCATCCAAAGTCGTTTGGTTTTTAATTTTTTGATGGCGTGGACGTGAGCGCGCGCGCTCAAAAACAACATACTTTTTATCGATTTTTGAAAATTGTAAATTTTTGACACTATTGAAAGCCAATAATTCTGGTTCTTTTCCTTCAATCGTGTTATAATTTGCCAGACTTACTAATCTTGAGATGCTTTATCAGATGACAAACCTTTTTTGCTAATTAGATTAAAATCTCGAAACTCGCCCCAGTCCCTTGCTCGTTTCCAAAGTGGCCAATAAGCAATGTGCATCAAAGCTCACAAAGCACTCTGGGAAAGTGAGTTCTTTAAAAATGTAACAGGGAAATCAAAGAAACTATCAGAAAAAAATTACTCTGTTATTTTCGTCTGCTGAAATCCTTTTATTTCCATAGAAAATGTTGAAGGAAAAATTGTTAGATTGTTAGCCAAAAAAGCGTAAGAACTCACTTTCCCATCATGCTTTGTGCTATAAGTTCGCGCTCATGCACATTGGCTATTGAACAGGTTCCACGTGCTAAACTACTTGGTATTACCCTTGATTGTCACTTTACATGGGAGAACCACATTAATGACAATGTACGGAATGTACTCCCAAGAAATTGGAAAAAAAAAACGTCGGGTTGAAAAGGCTGAATCAATTGCAACGAAGCATAGTTTTTGACATTTATAACTCTTGAGGTCATTATATATACATCACCTTCTTTATATCAGTAAAGTTTTTCGTATTGTATAGAGAGAGACCATTCAGCTTAAACATTTCTCACCTGCCGAGTTATCAAATCTCCCTTGTGATTTCTCAGATCTGACCGAAGCGCCTTTCAGAAAATAGTGAGCAGGGCAAATCTTTGTTGCTCGCCAGTTTCCCCACTTCATAACGTCGGATGTGACGCTATGGGAATGTATTCCATAGTAGGTTCTGGGAAAAAAACGTGTCATTATTAGTTAAAGTATTTATCATGACTAAAATATGATATTTTCTGCTGTTTGTAGAAAGACTATGAAAAAGAAATAGTTCCCGGGGGAGTACTAGGGGGGAGTACTAGGGGGGAGTACTAGGGGGGAGTACTAGGGGGGAGTACTAGGGGGGAGTACTAGGGGGGAGTACTAGGGGGGAGTACTAGGGGAGAGTACTAGGGGTGGTTAGTGATAGGGATGATCCGCTGGGATCCGAAAACCCTGAACACTGATCTAAGACAAGAATATGTTGGAAAAAATATCCCTGTTCAAGACACAACACTGTCACTTATAACCCTATCTAAGAATCAAGAGAAATTATATAACCTAAATACGACGCACAGTTGAAAATTACGTGCTAAAAGTGTTTTTGCGGCGAATTAAAAGAACAAGTTTCGAAAAAAAGTGAAAATTGAATACCCTATCTAAGACTTTTAAACACTAGTACCCCTAACCTATCCAAGACTGATCAATGACCCTATTAAATACAATATCATGGAAATCGTATACCCTGTCTAAGACCAAAATCCCGAAAAACCATACCCTATCCAGCGGAATATCCCCGTATACTAGTAGGCTATATATGGGAGTGTCCCCCTCCCCCAGCCTCCATTTTACTTTGGGTGTAATAATCTCGAAGAACAACAACAATAAGAACACCAAGAACACCAAGAACAAGAAAAAAAAGAACACCGAGAACAAGAACGAAAAGTTTTAGAAAGCGTATACTCAAATTTGGGCGAACTACTACTAAAAGAAATAAGAAATCCTGACAAAGGCTAACCGGCAGAGCAACTTGATTCCATTGAGTGCTGAGTCATCTCCAACGCCCTGGTCTCCTTCAACCTTAAGACGAAAGCCGTAGGCGTAGTTACCAGGTGTACACCAGTCGTCGTGCTTCCAAGAGCCCCAGCAGGTGTTTGTGAGGGGATGAATAGTCGCAATATAATCACTTCTTCTTGCGTCTACAGACAACGAGGTGAGGCACAGCACGAGAACATAGAACAACATTGTCATGTTCATGAGTTATACAAATCTGAACTGAATAAATGAAATCAGTAAACAGCAATATTGAATAGCCATTTATGGATGGTATAATGCAAATACTAACACCATATACAGAAAACTCGAAAACAATACTATTCTCAATACAGTATGTGGCTCTAATTGTAAACACTTTTCCATTAATGTTTCATTTTTATGCCGTAAATTTGAGATTTACGAAAAAGATTTTGCCCGATAAAATATTGATTACTTGTCAATCATTCCATGTTATTTTGGGCATCCTCGCGTTCCATACGCGCCAAAATTCAATTTCGATTCAAAGTAAGCTGACGGCTGTTTACAAATTCGTAATTTAAGCGCATGGGTAAGAAAAGTCATATATTTTCACTTTAAAATCGTAATAGTAGGACTTGGTTTATATATGAGACAAAAGCCAAAGGATGGAACTTGTGTTTTGTAAATAATAATTGAGTTGGTGTTTCAAATGAGCGTGTCTCCACGCGAGTGAAAATTACACGTGTTTTTGTGATGTGCATCTAATAGCGCAGCGCGGCTATTACGTCACGGATATATGGCCCCCTGCCGTGACTCAGACAAGAGTCACAAACATTCTCTGTAAATTACAGGCCGTTTTCCTCAACTTTCGCTCGTAAATCGCGAAATTGGGCACAAATTTACTCAAAATTCCAATAATATTGTGTAAATTATTGATCTGGTGTGATTGATTAAGGTTTTATGAACTACCAAACGACTGGAAACATTCTACATACCATAGAGGTAGACTCAGACACGGCACTTAAATTAATGCGTAGATCGGGGTTACAGCTCTATCTAAATGTATCTAAATAATTTGAGCATAAACGTACAATTTTCTACATAAAAAGTTTAATAATAAGTCAGATAATATGATCATTCTATATCTATCTATTCATCTAAGTTTTTTGCTTGAATAATAGTGTTTGAACCCTTGGTTTATTTGAGTTATCCACGTATCCGTTGGCCAATTTACCGCTCGAATCTTTTTCGTACGATAAGAATAAATTCAAACAAATACCATGCGTTATAAATAGCTAGGAAATTACTCGATTTCATCTCACTCTCACCTATAATGGTGCTAAACCTTAGGTTTAAGGCAACAAGTTCAAATAATGGTCAGTGACCGAATCCCGTAGACCGATACTCCAGCAAATATATAATGGTAATTGAACTAAGTGGAGTGCAATTTGGTCTGATATCAAACGCGCGATAACAAAATCACACGACCGCGTAGCGGAAGTGTGATTTGTAATCGCAAGTTTGATATCAGACCAAAATTGCACGACACGAAGTTCAATTATCACTTTATTATATCCATTTTGAAATCATACTAGATAGACACTAAATTTGTGATAAATACAAAAGTATTTATTCACAAATAGCCGGTATTTTGTTTCTTTTTGTAACAAAAAATTCCAGTCAAACTTGAAAAAAGCTACATTTTATGCTCCTTATTTGCTGTAATCTGATTGGCTGATTACATACAATCCTGTAATCTGATTGGTTACCTTTTCTAGTGTTGCATTGTGATTGGCTGACAAAAAGATGCGATTCGGACTCAAAATAGTGCGATTCGTGCTTGAATCAATCTACTGAGAGCCAATCAGATTACAGGATTTGCTAGTGATTTCAAAGTGGATATAATAAACCTTAATATATGAAGATTTTCACGGTATCTTAAATTAGATTGACATTTCACCTAATACCAGTACTTAGTACTGTGCATATCTCTTTAGATACCTTCCGGTTTATGGGGATTTGTTGGAAAAAACGTTGATAAATTGTAAAAAATACAGAGTTGAGCTCTAATCTCCCATACATTTACTGTAAATTTGGAGAGTTGTTTGTCTGAGTCATGAGGGGGGTCCAATAGTGTGACATCTATTTTTAGTAAGGCCGCGCTGCGCTATTGTAAACACTTCTATGTTCGCAGTCTTCACTGAAGCATAAATAAGCCACTTCGGTTTATATGTAGATCTTGAGATATGATAGCAAAAATACTACAGTTACTGTGCTTAGGTAACGTTTTGAAGTTCAAGTGCTTGTGTATTTTTTCATGTGTTTATCATAATAATTGCCACGCAGCAATTCTGCGTCGACGACATAGATAAACTTAGAGAATGTTTCCAAAAAAGTAAGTTCAGGAATAGGAGCCATGAGACGTATTCGTGATTTTGTTGATAGAGACTCCCTAATCTCTATATATAATGCTTTAATTCAGCCACACTTTAATTACTGTAGCGAGGTCTGGGATACCCTTGGCCAAGGGCTCTCATCTAGGCTACAGAAACTTCAGAATAGATCTGCACGATTGATAATGAATATGAGCAATGACACACCTGCCATAGAGGCTCTAAATGCCTTAGGATGGAATACTCTTAAATCACAGCGAACACCAAAGTGTTCCTCAACTACCAAACAACATTTTTAGAGACTTTATTCAAAATAATTAAATAAAAAGTCTTTCTGAAAGCATATTTTCAAACCATATGAAATTTGAATATATAGTTCACTCACTGAAGCTAATGACGTCACAACCCACTAACTCTACGCTTGGGCTACCTGTGATTAAAGGCATTAAATACACATTCAAGCCATTAAAAACTAACAACCAGAAATTGTTTACAATTAGAAACATCTGTTTACATTTAGAGCCACCAACGGACATGATATAAAAAAACATATTCCATAAATTTTCTAAAATTAGTGCAACAAAACCTTTTTATGTTAGCTGACGTGTAGAACTAATTTATGAAAATTTTTCAGAATAATCGTATTATTTGTTGACGAGAAATAACACTGAGTGCAAAAAGTGTTTACAATTACAACCACATACTGTACCTAGTCCTTGCTTGTGTTCTCGTGTTTGTAGAGACTCTGGCTTCAAATGATAGTGAATGAATGATTACGAGTAGTCTTGGTGGATTCAATGTTGAGTGGTTGCGGATACATTGGATACAAACAAGTAACAAGAAAATACATGAAAAAAAAATGACAAGCGGAAACACATGTCCATAACTGTCGAGGGAAGTAAATATTCCCATTTGTGTAAATGATCGATATCCTGTCAGATCTGTGATAGGTTATAAATGATATATAATTGAAATCTGCATCTTCTTTAAATAATTTTAAATCTAAATACTTATCGAGTATTTTATTACTGCAGGAATCATTGGACCATTTCAACATCTAAGATACTTGTTCGGCTTTTTTATATTCACGTTGATAGTTTCATCGATATTTATCATATATATTAATTATATTCTAGTTAGATAATATATATTATATTTCTTAACCTTTGTATTTTATATATATATTAATATTTTCATGTAATTATTTATATTAAGTATTTCGAGGGCCACAAGTTTGTAAGCTTTAGCTTTTGGGTGTTACCCTCTTTAAATAAAGTATATTATTATTATTATTATTATTATTATTATTATTATTATTATTATTATTATTATTATTATTATTATTATTATTATTATTATTATTATTATTATTATATAGGTCAATCTGAGCCGAAATGGCGAGCAAAAACCCGGAAAGGGAGAACCAGAAAACAAGAAAAGCTTACGATTTTTCATTGAAACCCGCTTACCAAATATTTGTAAATATTTCATTCCAACATGTTTCAATATACCTGCAGTCATTGCCAAATATGGTAATCACATTAGAGTAAGGAAAATGCTTGCCAAAATTCTTGGAGTGCAATCTTTTTAATGAGAATAAATTGACAGAAAAAGATGCTTCTCTACTATTGTTATTTTGGTAAAATTCAAAAAAGATCACTTGCTCCCCAAGAATTTTCATTTTTTCTTTTTGTAAAATTTAGAACCAGCATCTTCCAACTAATTTCCTCAGTGATTGTGCAATTTCTGGATTAAAATTTTTTTTGAACCAATGCTAAACAGCCAAGATTTTATATGAATCGATTGTGTGAATCGATTGAGAAAAATCTAACGCGCAAAACTCACTACGCTCATAAAGGAACGGCTAAAATTATTGAGACTCGCAGCTTCAAAAATTTCAATGAACAAAATTTCGTTCAGGATCTTCGTAAAATTGACTGGGAACTGGTTAACTCTCATACTGATCCCAACTTAATGTGGTCAGCTTGGAAAAGTCTTTACATCAGCTGCCTCAATAGACACGCTCCTATAAGAAATAAACGAATAGGCAAAAAGAAGTCTCCTTGGATTACAGCTGAGCTGAGACGGAAAATGCATAATAGAGATTGGACAAAAAAGAAAGCAATTGAAACTAACGATAAATCATGGTGGAATCAGTATAAAAAGGCTAGAAACCAAACAAATAATGCCGTTAGAGATACAAAGCGCAAATACTTCACTGATAATTTGGATGCTAACAAACGTGATCCTCGGAAAACATGGAAATTGATTAATGAGCTCAGCTGTCGTAAGCAAAAGTCTGACGACATACATGAGATCGTAATTGACGACCAGAAAATCAACAGTGCATCTGAATTATCTGAGGCTTTTAATCTCCACTTCACAAATGTAGGGCAACTACTTGCTGATCAAATTCCCCAAGCTAAAAATGAACCTGAGGACTACTTAGAACCTACAGATAAGAAATTCTCTCTTCGTCCATGCAAAGTGGATGAGGTTCGTGAGTTATTGAACAAAATGGATGGTAAAAAATCGACTGGTTTAGACAGTCTTCCGTGTAGCTTACTAAAAATAGCTGGTGACATTTTAGCACCCTCGTTAACGGCTATCTTTAATCAATCTATTTCTACCTCCATTGTTCCTAATGACTGGAAGCTTGCTAGAGTAACACCAATTTTCAAAAAAGGAAAAACTGTAGACCCTAACAACTATCGACCAATCTCTGTAATTCCTGCTGTTGCCAAAATCTTTGAAAAAATTGTTTATGAGCAATTTTACAGTTATCTTAACACCAATCACCTATTAGCAAGAAGTCAGTCTGGGTTTAGATCCATCCATAGCACATTAACAGCTTTGATTGAGGCCACTGACAATTGGTCTGTAAACATTGACAATGGCATGATCAATGGTGTCGTTTTCATTGACCTGAAAAAGGCATTTGACACCATTGATCACACCATACTTTTGCGCAAGCTGTTATGCTATGGGGTCGATCAAACCACTCTCTGTTGGTTTCAATCATACCTTACAGATCGTATGCAGAGATGCCTAGTTAATGGTCACCTCTCAGATGCTCTCGATATTAAATGTGGTGTCCCACAAGGCAGCTTAATCGGTCCATTGTTGTTTCTCATTTACATTAATGACCTTCCTAACTGCCTCAGTGAAGCCACACCCAGAATGTACGCTGATGATACAAATATCACAGTTGCATCACACAGCGTAACTGAGATTGAGCATTTGATTAACCACGAACTAGGCAACCTACGCGAATGGTTGATAGCCAACAGATTAAGTTTAAATGTGGCAAAGACTGAAGTCATGTTTATTGGCTCACGCCAAAAACTTGCTACGACAAATGAACAAAACCTCCAGATCCAAATAGATGATCAAGAAATCAAAAGGGTATCTTATACCAAATCTCTAGGAGTTACAATTGATCAGAACCTGACATGGTCAAATCACGTTGGTGAAATTGTTTCTAAAGTCTCCTCTGCCATTGGCGCACTCAAGCGTCTTCGACCTTACATAAATATGAGAATCGCTATTAAGATCTACCAGGCTCTAATTGCACCATACTTTGACTATTGTAGCCCGGTATGGGATGGTCTTAACTGTGGTCTTTCGGATAAACTTCGAAAACTTCAAAATCGTGCTGTCAGAGTAATAACTAAAGCAGCATATGACGACAGTGCAACCGAGATTCTTGATCAACTTGAATGGGATAAACTGACTGACAGGCGTAAAAAGCTCAAGGCGGTACTCATGTTTAAAGCAGGCCACAATCTTGTGCCTACTTACCTGCACGAGCTTTTTACACCATATGAATCTAGCTACGATCTTAGAGATAAAGATAATAAACTCACTCTCCCGAAACCCCGCACTGATTATCTAAAACGCAGCATAAGCTACAGCGGGCCTGCACTGTGGAATAGTCTTCCACATCAAACGAGAGCAAGTCTTACTATCTCTAATTTCAAAAAAGGCATTAACGATTTTCTATCAACTACTCACTCCCGCACGGCAAATATGTAAAGCAGTTTAATACATTTTTAGAATCTTTTAATAATTTATGTACATACTGATATTTTAACCGTGTTTAAATAAAATTATTGATTGATTGATTGATTGTACCACAATTCACATTTTGTGTACCACAAGTATGAGAACCAAATGAAAGAGGATAATCAGTGGAAAAATAACTAGTGAACTGAATGTTGATAAACCATGCACATTGACTTACTTTGAAGTTGGATGGAAACCAGGAAGCAGCCAGAAGATTATCATAGCAACAAAATATAATGTAATCATATGCATCAATAAAATTATAATCCTCGTCAGTATACTCTCACTAAATATGATTAGAAACTAAAACTATGACAAATTACACAAAAGTTGGAACAAAAGCATTGCCAAACAACCAAAACAATGAGATTAATACCATAATTCAGATAGCTTGAAAATACTTAAAACTAATCATAAAAAGTGAAAGTTTACCGAAACAATTTCAAAAATACATCATCAAACTGTGAAAAAGCTTTTTCCTTAACTTTATACACTATGACCAAAAGTGATAATTTGGTGTCGAAATTTCAATGCTTGGCAAATCTTTGTTGCTCGCCAGTTTCCCCACCGCATAACGCTGGATGTGACGCTATGGGAATGTTTCCCATAGTAAGTTCTGGGGGGGGGGGGGGGGACATATTATTATTAGTTGAAGCATTTATCATGACTAAAATATGATATTTTCTGCTGTTTGTAGAAAGATTATGAAAAAGAAATAGTTCCCGGGGGAGTACTAGGGGGGAGTACTAGGGGGGAGTACTAGGGGGGAGTACTAGGGGTGGTTAGTGATAGGGATGATCCGCTGGGATCCGAAAACCCTGAACACTGATCTAAGACAAGAATATGTTGAAAAAAATATACCTGTTCAAGACACAACACTGTCACTTATAACCCTATCTAAGACTCAAGAGAAATTCTATAACCTGAGTACGAGGCACAGTTGAAAGTTACGTGCTAAAAGTGTTTTTGCGGCGAATTAAAAGAACAAGTTTCGAAAAAAAGTTAAAATTGAATACCCTATCTAAGACTTTTAAACACTAGTACCCCTAACCTATCCAAGACTGATCAATGACCCTATTAAATACAATATCATGGAAATCGTATACCCTGTCTAAGACCAAAATCCCGAAAAACCATCGGAACATCCCCATACAGGCTATATATGGGAGTGCCCCCCCCCCCCCCCCGGGCCTCCGTTTTACTTTGTGTGTAATAATTTCGAAGAACAACAACAATAAGAACAACAAGAACAAGAAAAACAAGAACACCAAGAACAAGAACGAAAAGTTTTAGAAAGCGTATACTCAAATTTGGGCGAACTACTACTAAAAGAAATAAGAAATCCTGACAAAGGCTAACCTGCAGAGCAGCTTGATTCCATTGAGTGCTGTATCATCTCCATTGCCCTGGTATCCTTCAACCTTAAGACGAAAGCCGTAGGCGTAGTTACCAGGTGCACACCAGTCATCGTGCTTCCAAGAGCCCCAGCAGGTGTTGGTGAGGGGATGAATAGTCGCAATATAATCACTTCTTCTTGCGTCTACAGACAACGAGGTGAGGCACAACACGAGTACATAGAACAACATTGTCATGTCGAACAGTTATACAAATCTGAAATGAATAAATGAAATCAGTAAACAGCAACATTGAATAGCCATTTATGGATGGTATAATGCAAATACTAACACCATATACAGAAAACTTGAAAACAATACTATTCTCAGTACCTAGTCCTTGCTTTTGTTCTCGTGTTTGTAGAGACTCTGGCTTCAAATGATAGTGAATGAATGATTGCTAGTAGTCTTGGTGGATTCAATGTTGTGGTTGCCGGATACATTGGATACAAACAAGTAACAAGAAAATACATGAACAAAATGACAAGCGGAAACACATGTCCATAACTGTCGAGGGAAGTAAATATTCCCATTTGTGTAAATGATCGATATCCTGTCAGATCTGTGATAGGTTATAAATGATATATAGGTAATCTGAGCAGAAATGGCGAGCAAAATACCTCTAAGTAAAACCCGGAAAGGGAGAACCAGAAAACAAGAAAAGCTTACGATTTTTCCATTGAAACCCGCCTACCAAACCGCTTCCCTCTCGCACACACACTATGAGTTTATGCGTAATTTTTCACCTCTATGAACCCAAAGGAGCAGTTTGAAGATTTCTAGAAAAAACGTTTTACCCCTGATGATGGGTCGATGACCCCAAAGCTTTTTCCATTGAAACCCGCCTACCAAACCGCTTCCCCCTCGCACACACACTATGAGTTTATGCGTAATTTTTCACCACTATGAACAACAAAGGAGCAGTTTGAAGATTTCTAGAAAAAACGTTTTACCCCTGATGATGGGTCGATGACCCCAAAGCTTTTTCCATTGAAACCCGCCTACCAAACCGCTTCCCCCTCGCACACACACTATGAGTTTATGCGTAATTTTTTCACCACTATGAACAACAAAGGAGCAGTTTGAAGATTTCTAGAAAAAACGTTTTACCCCTGATGATGGGTCGATGACCCCAAAGCTTGGAATATACGAATATTCGTCAGTTCGTTAAACTGGGGCACTGAAAATTGATGAAAATTGGAAATGACTTGAAAATTGGTTAAACTTATCTATATGGCCCCAATAGTAGCCAAGCAACATATTTTCTTCACAGTCAAAAATGGCGGATAAAAATTATTAATTATTGTAGCATCTAAATTGTGATTAAACTGATGGCGTCATTTGCTTAACCCTACTGTTCTTTTAGTGGCTTTTATACCAAAATTTCTCAACTGCAAAAGGCTCCCAAGCTGAAATTTTCCGCGGCCAATGTGGTTTTCATATTATGAGTCATATTATTATATTCTCAAAAATTTGAATTATTCAGCCTTTCAAAAGTAAAATTCGGCAGTTTTCTTTCAAGTGTTCCTTTGAATAAATTGTTGAATGTCGCAAAGTGCATGGAAGAAACCACATGAATAAACAACAGAAGGAACAGTCTTGATCTACTTTAAAACACTACATGAAATAGTGATATTAACCTCCTAAATATTATAGGAAGGGTCCTTCAATAGAAATATTAATTGGCATTTTTTTTTTATTTAAACATATTTTTTCTCTGTGCTCTCTTCAAGAAAATTAGATATAAATAGTTGAAAGTCAATATTGTAATACAACTTCAACTTCAATTTATTTACACACAATGTATAAAGCAATTAAAAAATCGTAACTAAAAGGGGGCAAACAGACAAACTAAATAATTAAAAGTTATGGAAATGTGCAGGGTGACGTAAGTGGTATTTTAAGGTAAATAAACCGTCAAAAAGACATTTAAGGTGACTGACTACTTTAGCAAGGAATAATTACAAAATGTTGTTAGAAAGATATATTTTACACAGAATTTAACGCTGATTCCAAAAATGAAAAGTAAAATGGGGTGTCCCGAGCTCGTTTTCGAGATAATGAATTTTGAATATGACCATCTTGACAAGTTTTCGAAAGAAAAATGGCGGAAATCAAGCTTTGCACACGAAAAATCATAACTCAAAAATTAAAAAAGCTCTGGAAGCAATTTTCTCAGGAAATCTACTTTAAACATTATTTTCGAAGACTAACTAAAAATATTTGAAGAAAGTTTTAAAAATAAGCTATTTTTTCAGCATCTTGTTAACTCAATAAACCGAAAATTGTACTCAAACGACAACAACAAAAACACATAAAACGCTTTTTTTATAAGTTCTATTAATTACGTTTTTTTCAAACTTTCTCAAAAGATTGATTTTTACCTGTTGTTTTAGGAAATTCAAAGAAAAATATAGAGTCCCGTGCAAAATTCGGGGTTTTTGCCCTGTTGAAGTTCAAAACGTGTATGGTTCCTCAATAAAATATTGAAGGTTGTTATGCGGTTTTGAGCAGATTTTGTGCGCGCGCACATCGTGGGCTCAAATTGAACGTTCAAAAGTAGTCAGTCACCTTAAAGGGGCACTTGGATGAAAATGCCCCATATTTTGAAAGTCCGAATAGTTCAAGTATTTAAGAATAATATGACTCAATCATGATTATGAAAATTTTAGCCTGTGAGCCACTCGCAGTTGAGAAATTTTGGTTTAAAAACTAAAAGAACAATAGGGTTGAGTAAATGACGTCATTTACTCACAATTTAGATCCTGAAAAAAATATATAATCTTTATCCTCCACTTTTGACTGTGAAGAAAATATGTTGCTTGGCTACTATTGGGGCCATACAGATAAGTTTAACCAAGTTTCAAGGTATTTCCAATTTTCATCGATTTTCATCCAAGTGCCCCTTTAAATTAATGTAAAGAACTGAAGAAAAAGATAATAACTGTCTATCAGATGGCAATGAAAATATAGTCTTATACTAGACATATGAAGCTATATTATGATAAACAAACCTAAGTTAAGATATAGTCTATAATTAACAAGAGTGATGGAAAATTAAAGATAACTAAGGCCCGGTTTAGACGTCGAATTTCACATGTGCCGAATCTAATGCAAATATAAGCAAAACATTTGCATTAGATGCGGCACATGCGTGTGAAATTCGACGTCTAAACTGGGGTGGTGCGGAGTGGTAATACGATCAACATCGATCTGCAACTTGCAACGCAACAATGTTGCGCGAAAAGTTGCACGATTTTGTTGCTCGTATTACCGCACCTTAAACACATGCCATCTCCTGGCGCTAAACAAAAGATTTTATTTGAAGTTATCATTTGAATGAGATGATTTGATACGTACCGTTAGTTTTGTCCACTTAATACTAGCTTACTGCAAAACAGTACTTGAGCTCTCGTGCTTCTACTTTTAGAAGGTTCTAGATGCGCAGCTTGCAGCAGTCAGCTGGAAAAACTACCAGAAGAAAACTCTTGCATGTCATTGAGAAGCATTCTTTCCTAACTTCTTTTCTTCTTTTCTTCGTTCACTCCCTCACTAACACATTCATCCATCCACCCATCCGTCCATCCACCCATCCATCCATCCATCCATCCATCCATCCATCCATCCATCCATCCATCCATCCATCCATCCATCCATCCATCCATCCATCCATCCATCCATCCATCCATCCATCCATCCATCCATCCATCCATCCATCCATCCATCCATCCATCCATCCATCCATCCATCCATCCATCCATCCATCCATCCATCCATCCATCCATCCATCCATCCATCCATCCATCCATCCATCCATCCATTCATCCATCCATCCATCCATCCATCTATCTATTCATCCATCCATCCATCCATCCATCCACCTAAGACCTAACCAAAGAATTGCTGACTGTGCTATATGTTATTTTCACATTTTCTATGTAATCTCAACCCAAGACTTGTTTTCTAGAATCCGCGTGCGGTTCTGTGGCTAAGTATATTAAACGTACTCAATCTTTGCTATTGCTTTGAGCTATGATTATAGCTCTTTTCATACCTGTAACCTTTACTGTTTAGACATGCAAGAATGTCTTTTAAAAACGTTCAATCCATCATACTACTCCCTACCAATATAATGCGCGTTATAACCACGAAGTCATCAATTTTTCTAAATCTTCAATTTTATTCTAAAGTTGTGTTTTTTTGATAGAATATTCTTCATTTTTCATAAGTTGTTTAATGGAATTATCTGAATCCATAAGTAAGCGAACAGGTTCAAACAGTTCTTCTAAGTTTTCTAAGTGCTTCTTTCCTTCCTTTATACCTTGCTCGAGAACATCTATTAGTCTTCCTTCGTCTTCCTAGAAAACCCAGATACGAGAAAAGCAAGCTTTAAAAAGTGCGCAACAATGAAAAATAGCCTTTCTTGTGATATTTAATTATAAGATCGAATATCGGTGTATTTAGTTCAAGTTTTTCTGTCTTTCTATCTTTAATAAAAGGTTGCGCAAACGATTGTTCGTATACGTATACACCAATTTTCAAAAAGAAGTTTTGAATTCTAGCTCAAACACATGCAAAAATCGTTATATGCGATTTTCTAAGTCTCGATATTGATGCACTGAGAGCACTGAGAACATTTGAACATCTTTGTTCAAGATTGCTTGCGCACGCAGGGTCAAAGCTGTTGCTTAGAAAACTATTGATGTACATCTCGGTGGTATTGCGCATGAAACAGTAGACAGTCTCTCCGCTGCGCATTAAAGATAAGTTTTATAAGATCAGATCGACAACATCCTTTGCGCAACCCTTAATAAGATATTAGGAATTAGCATTACGCGCACAAGCATTTAAGGGGCAGTTCTTCCTGAACTTTGTTCATTGTTTACCCACGCAGCCCATAAAGTAACAAAAGAAATAATTATGCAATAATATAAGGATTCCTTTTTTGCAAGGTAGTATTTAGGTGAAACCCACGTATGGGGCAGTTTGTAGTATGAAAATTCAACAGCGCAATGTGTATCTCGACGAAACCGTACTTAGTTTCTAAAAGCTATCAACAAAAAGACGCGAAATGGAATATCGAACACGAATTGTATTCAAGCACGCAAAGCTACGGACACACGATGCAGCATTGCGTGCCATGGTGCAATGTTGCAGGCAATCGATCTTGCGCACCATGTCACACGAAGCAATTTGTTTCACGAAATATTGCTGAAGTAGAAAACGGTCCTAATTCAGCAACATTGCCTGCAATATTGCGCGCAATGCCGCATCGTGTGTTGGTAACCCGCAACCCGCAACCCGCAATCTATGATTGATCTAATCTTTGTGAACAATGAACATCGTTTTACTGATAGTGGAGTAGTTAACCTATCTATCAGTGATCACTCTCTTGTTTACTGTGTTTTGAAAGTAGGTAAACCGAAGGCAACTCCCAGGACAATTGAATACCGTGATGTGTCAGTCTTGACTTGGAATAAACTATTCCTCAATGTGGCTGACACTCATGCCCCGGTCCAGAAGCGCCGAATTAACGGTATCCATTCTCCATGGATGACTTCTCAAATAAAACAAGCAATGCAGGATCGCGACTTCCATCATCGCAAAGCTATAAGAACTGGCTCCTCCTATCATTGGCAAAGGTACCGAAAGCTTCGTAACTCTGTCAATGGTGATATAAAGCGTAGTAAGTCAAACTACTACATAAATTTGATTGAAGACAGCAAAGGAGACTCAAGCAAACTATGGAAAGCAGTCAACAAAGCTGCAAGTCGTAAACAAGATCAGACCTCAAGTCCCAATTGCATAATCTCGGACAAAGTCCAATATCTGGAGCCTAAGTCCATTGCCAGCGTACTGAACAATCACTTTGCTTCCATTGGTCAACTTCTGGCCAACAAAATCTCCTCTGTGATGCCTGTCTTTGCACCTAACACTCTTGACAAAGATTCCAGTTTTCGTCTCACTCCAATTGATGAATCGTTTGTTGTTAAACAGCTAACATCACTAAAGACCAACAAATCGATTGGATTGGACAACATCAGTGCTCGACTTCTTAAGGATGCTGCTTACATAATCGCCAAACCAGTTACTAATCTTCTGAACTTATCCATAAAATCTCACTCATTTCCATGCATCTGGAAATGTGCTAAAGTTATAGCTCTATTCAAATCCGGTGATAGAAGTGATGCCTCCAATTATCGACCGATTTCCATCCTCCCAACATTGAGTAAAATCCTCGAAAAAGCTGTTCACTTACAACTCTATGAATATCTGAGTATGAACAATCTGCTCTCCAGCAAGCAATTTGGCTTTCGCCCCAAACGGTCAACAGCAAGTGCATTAACCAGCTTTGCGGAGGACATTCTTCACAATATGGACAATGGAAAATTATGTGGGGCTGTCTTCTTGGATCTGTCAAAAGCCTTTGATACAGTAAACCATACACTACTGCTGAGCAAACTATCTTCAGCTGGTGTCTGTGAGAACGATCTTAAATGGTTTGCTTCCTACTTGTCATCAAGATATTTACGCACATCCTGCGGCCTAGAGCTCTCAGAGCCATTACCATGCAACCTTGGTGTGCCACAAGGAAGTATTCTTGGTCCACTCCTGTTCATCATCTACATTAACGATCTACCTGACATTGTCCAACATACTCAAGTATCTTTGTACGCTGACGATACAGTCTTGTACTATTTCTCCTCTTCAGTTGCTGATATTGAAGATAAACTAAACGACGATCTCAAAATAGTTGGCGATTGGCTCAAACTCAACCGCTTAACATTGAATACATCTAAAACTAAAGCTATGCTGTTTGGAAGTAGGAGGAAAACAAACAAAATATCAAGCATATCCATCGAAGTACACTCGAAGAAGGTTGAAAGAGTGGATGAGTTCAAGTATCTTGGTGTGGTGTTTTCAGGTAATATGTCTTGGTCAGCCCACATTGAATATCAGTTGACCAAAATCAACAAACGCCTTGGTCTACTGAAGCGAATCAAATATCTCCTACCAAAGTTTGCTAGACTGTTGTTCTTCAACAGCTTAGTCTTACCACTCTTTGATTATGGGGACATTGTGTGGGGAGATAAAGACAACATCACGCTGATGCAATCACTTCAAATCCTGCACAACAAAGCTGCCAAGATCATACTGGATCGACCTCTCCAGTCCTCGGCATCTGACGCACGAAGGGAACTCCATTAGAAAGAGCTTACTCAACGTAGACGCTATCACCGATGTTTGCATATTTTCAAATGTAAGAACAATCTCCTATCCTCGAATCTCAAATTCAACAAAATGAATGAGCATGGACATAACACTAGGCGCGGAAATGAATTTCGCCTGCCAATCATTAAAACAAATTGGGGGAGGCAAAGGCTATCCTATCAAGCCATAAAAGAATGGAACATCCTTAGTGTCGATCTTAAACAATGCTCAAAAATTTCTCAATTTAAGTCTATCTTTTCTGAATGAACTCTTTGAAGTATGTTATTTGAATTTTACGTTTTTTGCATAATTGTAATTTTTCTCATAATATTTTTGTATCGATAATTTGCCATCTACTTTTTAACTCCATTATATGACGCATAAAAATTAATTTTACAGGACCTTCTTGAAAATCACTAAAGTGAAGGAGCATCCTGTTAAAATATCATTATAAATAAAAATAAATAAAAATAAAACCCGCCTCAGCGTCCGTTACCGTGACTGTGCCATAGCCAGTATTTACGCTCGTGCATGTAAAGGATATTCCATGAGCAATAGTGATTTAGATACTTACATGATGGTGTTTCTTGTGAAGCTCTCGTAACATTGCTCCGTGTACTTCGATCTTTAGTCGCAGTTCCTATGAACAGGACATATGATGTAATTAATTGGTTGGCTCGTTAATTGGTTGATTGCATGGTTGATTAATTAGTCGGTTTACTGTGATTCCACACAAATATTTCTTACTGTTTCTTCATAACAAGATTTGTTGTCCAAAATTCTAATTGCTTCAGGTCGAGGTTAAATCGAACAGTTTTCGATTTATTTCAGGGTTGTTTGTGAGCAGTTGGAACCGGAAATACGTCACAACTTTTATAAAACCTATTGCGTTTTTAAGGTTTGTTTGATTCTGTTGTTTGGTGCTAGGCATTGAAAATGTTTTGCCGGTCGATCTTTCATTGGTCAAGTGGGTATTGCGAGCCACATATTAAAACTGTCTAATGGATTTCAATACCAATAAATTAGTATTACCTTTATAATATCTTCTATTTCATGCATCCGATAGTCCATCTCTTGAATAGACACTGTGCTTCTCCCAGTAGATTGTCCCAAGGTCTCTTGTACCTTCATTACGGATTTTCCTAAGGAAGTGATCTTTCTTTTATCAGCTAAACGACGAACCTCAAGATGGGATAGTTGCATTTTCATCATTCTGATGTTAAACTCCTAAAAGATAAATGCATGCACAAATATTTGAGCAAACGGGAATGCTTTTACAAGTGTAACGTTAGACTTTCGCAAAGTCCTTCGTCTCCGTCCGCTCTAGTTAACGCGCGCGGAACAAAGCACAGGCAGCCCAACCTGGACCAGGAATACAAGCGCTGGACGAAAGACCTCTCGCGACTTCGACGTTCGCTATGTTATCTTTTTTTTACACTTGCTTCGCTCGTGACTCTGTGAGTCTCAGAGAGGTCGACTTGGAGCAAGTCTAGTGTAACTTGTACATTTCTAGTTCTAGATTTTTGTATCAAAGATGTTTTTTAATATATTTTGTAGTTTTGTAGTTCTGTGGCTTAAGATTTGAACATTAATCATTTTCGAACATTATTCTACTCGTCTTTCAATCCATAGTCTCAACATCCCATTTACACTCAATTGCACAAACTACGCGATGTGATTGAGTGAATTACTGGGAAACAATATGGAAAGCCATTTCAATGTTAAGGCATGTCGTGCCGTGTACGTGCAGTAAGACAGTATCGTACGTTTCCCATGAACTCATACGAAAACCGCTCTATTGACTGCGTAGCGCAAATGAATCAATCAAATATTTCCAGGAATACCTTTCGGTCTCAGCTTCTATATGTTCTATGTTTTGAACCCGACAACGATTTTGCAATTGAGTGTATACGAACAGTGATCGTATATACCCACCTAGTCTGCATTCACCGGAAATTTAGTTTGTTCATACGGATGAACGTAAAAAAAAAAAAAAAAAAGGCGCTATCAAATGCGTACCTGTTGTGCTGTTTGTTCCTCGAGAAGCAGTATTCTCTTCAACAGTAGCTGATGATAATCATTCTTCGGGTTCTCTGGTCAACAAAAATTATTCATTTTCATCAATATCTTTGATAATCACTAGATATGCAACCCGCCTTGAGTAAAAAAGAGAACGCAATCAAATGAACATTATTTGTTACCTCTGATTTTATTTCTCTTTCGTATTACTTCGATGCATTCTCGTAAGGTGCTCAAACAGTTTCCCATCTTTCTTGTGCTACTATTCTATGATACTACTTCATCAGAGCCTTCATCAGTTCTTTGTCTCTCAACTTTTTTTTTCAAACAACGCCGCTTTATGTCGTCATGGCGCACGCGCATAAGCGAGCACGCGCGCAGCACAAACACACACAAAGTAAAACAAATGAAACATCAGAAATCATCAGAAATATGATGTTACTGTTCCTTTGGAAAATTAAGGACAGAGAAAAAAGTTTGCCAAAATTGAATAGATCCTCATAAAGAAGAAAAACGCTTCTTTATTAGGAGCGCATTTTCTTTACTTGTTTATCAAAGTGTGTCAGCGCATATCCAGCACAAGACATGCGCAAAACAACTGCCATTGTTACGAAAACAATCGAGCAGACGTCATTCCGCGACACTTCTTAAAAGGTTGCCAAGAAGAGCACCAAAGTAACTATCGAGTTCTAATGCAATGATTGGAAATATCTTATCAAGTTTACGAAAACGATAAGGTAGAAAACAGAAGAGAATATTTATCTCCCAAATAATTGTTCTTGAAATCTCATTTCCTTTAAATGTTGTAAATGATTGGGCGATAGGATAAAGATGGCATTTTTTTTGTCTCAAAGGACGAAACCTAATATTTTCAGATATGTCTAGATGTAAAACCATGATCTTGCAATTCAATGTGTCCTGAAAACCCGTTAACATCAATGATAAAAATAATTGATGATAAAACCTTTATCTTTGTGTGTTTATATGATTTGCGCAACCAATGCGCATAAAATGCCAGCAGTGACATAAACTTTGTGTACAGAAAAACGTGTTGATTTTAAGTGTAACCACCCAAAATCACGAAGCAATAATAAGGTCAATAAAGAAGAAGAAGCATAGCGTAAGAAGCTTAAATGATAAAATCAAACATGTAAAACTTAAAATCAACGTGAGAAAAATTAAAAGGAGGAACTCTAACGGAAAAAAGTGTACAAGATGCACAAGGAGGAAAACCCCAAAACTTGCATGAAAAATACTTCTCATTGTCAAGCCAGAACGATCTCCATTGCCTACTCCATATCACTCCTTATTTTTCGAGTAGAGGTGATGATAATTCTTCTTGTTTTTTAGTTTCTTACCATCTTATTGCCATAACAAACCTTGGCGCAGAATTGTTAGAAGCTGGAAAAAATAATATACAAAATTTTCTAATACAATCATATATTTAAATACATATTTAATACATATGTTGACAAGATAAATAATTTAAATATATTCAAAAATATTATTCAAATTCAATAATTGAAATGAGAATCGTAATTAAAAGTAACCTTCAAAGTCTAAAACATTCCTTGCTAAGATCGATATGGAATAAATATAATATAAATGCAGTTTAAGTGTCTGAATCTGTGTCATCTATGTACGTCTGTCTCTGTCTGTCAGAGCTACTGCTAAAACGATCCCCAATACTTCTAAATCTGCCTGCCAGTCTACTGGATGTTCTGCGCAGGTTACCCGATACTGTACGGACAAGCTTATTCTTCTTGACCCTCTTTCTGAATCTCCGTGTCCAGGAACCACAGCCAGGAACCACGCTACCGTCAGTGTTCATCTCAGGCTTGGGGATGATGAGCTCTGCTAGTTGTTTCCTTGTTCTACGTGGCCTGCAGTCCTCTTGCTCATAAAGATAAGGCATGTACTGAAGCTCTGAAGTCGATATTGCAGACGTTAGGGACACATTACTCAACGTCTCAGAATGGATCAGCGACGAGTAGTGTTCATCAAGTCTGCTAAGATATTCTGAGGTATTAGCGCTTGTATCGTTTTCAAAGAGCCTAGCCAATTCTACTGCGTTGCGCCCTTCTGTGTCTTCAGAGTAGGGATTTCCGCCTTTGCTCAGCAGCAATTTTAAGCATTCCCGTTGCCCCCACATTGCAGCCACATGCACAGGGGTAACACCATCAGTAGACTTGACATTCGGGTCGGCACCACATTCCAGGAAAAGACGGGTAAAGTGGAAGCCTAGTGATGATATCATACCGGCTGACAAGTGTATGGGACTAACACCATCTATCAACAGGCTGGGGTCGGCTCCCTCTTTTAGAAGCTGTAAGGTGTATCTGTAGAAATATATCACCCACAAAATATTAAGATTTTTTACTCATCAATAAATTGGCCAGTTTTGGTACGTTGATGATTTGTTCGATTTGATTTGATGCGACCCAAACAACGGACGAAAGTTACCTAATAACTATGTAGCCCTATTGCATAAATATTGGATTTAGCGCGCGCATCTCCCTTTTGTCTCATGTCAGAACGAGACGCGTGCCACTCTTCGTTAGTTTTTTTTTTATTAATTTGAACAGATCAGATTTACTAGATATCTCATGTCCTGAAGATGGACCTAGGTTGATGAAAAAGTATAATGTACCTTATGTCTTCATTTTCAACTGCAAATATTAACTTCCGGGTTACGAATTCTACTTCCTCTTCGTCTAAATTCTGGTCACTGATAACAAGATCAAAGAAAATATCTTAATACATTTTTAATGGGCTAGCAATAGTGATAGTAAAAAAGATACATAAGTCAATAAACCACAACAAGGTATTGTTTTTACTTGTTTTTACCATAGTTGTACTATGTTTTTACATAGCAAATTGTGTTCTGGCTCAGAACATATCGTCAATGCCGTATCGTGCAATTAACAAAATATACTGTAAAGGCTTGAATAAAGAATGCAACTGCTACGCGCGCAAGGTTGCATGAAACCATGAAATGATATCGTATGTCCACCTCTGCAGCAGCTGCGCGCAATGGAATGTTGCAATTCTGCAATCATGGAAGCGATATTGTGGTTGCGTACAACTTTGCGCGCAAAAGTTGCGCACTTTTTCTGGACCTGTATGTCCTAAGTGGCTTTCCATAATTTATAGATTTGATGCAGAAATGATTGCTTCGTGTGATATTATCCTTGGAAGCAACGCAAAATTTGCATCGCGTGAATAGACCATTTTCGAGATGCGCGAGCGCGTTCAAAAATATCGCAGGCGCAGACATGAAAAAGAGGCATTTTCGGGCAAGATCACGCGCGCTATTGACTCTGCCCGAAAATGCCTCGAGATCATGTACGCGTCTGCGATATTTTTAAAAGAGCTCGCGCATCTCGAAAATGGTCTATTGAGACGTAAAACTAAGTTCTCGTTACCTTGTTTGGTTATCTCGTGATTTTCTCTGTTTGTTTCTTGGTTTACTTATAGAAACCTGTACACCACTGTTGACTTTGTTCTTGTTACTTCGTGATATGTTTGAGGTGCAGGACTCATAATCAGGACCATACTCCATTTCGTGTTCATCAAGGAGAGTACACTGTACTGCACTGTCTGTCATTGTCGTTGTCTTAGTGATGACACTCTCGTTATCTATATCCCCTTCTGTAACATCAACCCAGCTACTGCTCCTCCTTCTAATGTTGCCGCAAGTATCATCATCCTCTTTGTCATCTGTTTCGTATTCCCTGTAATGAACACTACTGCTACTTCGTCTCCTTCGATTATCAGCCTCTATCTCATTATCGCCTTTCTTGTATGGCGCTCTGCTATTACTCGGCTTTTTATGGCCTCGTGTACTACCAGTATCTACATCAGTATTACCTACTGCGTGATATCCTCCAGAGCCCTTCTTTTTTCTTGCATTGTCACTGCTTCCCTCTGCATCCGCATCTATGTCTGTTATAGGATCAGAGCTTGTGCTGGTTGGTGAGTATTTTGATTGTCTGTGGTACTGGTCTCTTCTGATTTGGTTATTGGAGTGGCTACCTTGATCATCTAGCTCACTGTCTATACTATCTGAACTAGCTAATGGCGGAGATTTCCCTGGTAACTAATAGGTAAAAATAAATTGAATAATAGTTGATCACAAGGCCTAACAAAGGCGTTTTTTAAACAGTTTCCTGTCGATGTATTCCATTATACTTAATAATTTCACACACTTTAAAAAGTAGCACGCATGCATATACAATACAATACAATAGTTTATTTAAACACGTATCGTCCAGGAGCTTAAAGAGCTCGTTCAAAATACGAACGTGTACAAATATTAAATAATATAGATGAGACTATATATTAAGAATATAAGTTAAAGAGCTAATATCTAATTAATTACCTATACTAACAATAATATAAATTATATATATACTATTAATAAATATGCATAATTAAGTAAGTAAATATATGAATGAATGCCACCCGAAATTGCATATATCTGATCTGTTTATGAGCTTTTTCTGCATTAGAAAATTTGTTTAACTATTGGTTATATCGTTAACAGTTTTTCTATGCCATGATAATGAATTTTTATCATGGATTTGCATTGGCGGATCTTTGGGAGGGGTTCGAGGGTTCAGTTCTTAACCCCCTCACATTTTTTTAATATTGCATCTACCACACGTTAATAGGAACCTCTATTAAACATGAGACTATGATGGTATAATACATCTGAACTATTCGATACATAGGGTGTGTATAGTATAGCTTACCTTATAGATTCTTGTCTCACAACCTTTCTTCACATGTTTGGTAATTTTCACGGGGGTCGTTTGTTTAGGGGTGGTCTCGCGAGTTGTGCTGGGTGACACACCCTTTGATGTTACAGAATCAAATTCTCCACTCATTTCCTTTGTCATTGTTCCACTTATCGATCTTCTGCAGCGCTTGATCTGAATGAATAAGGTTATAATTAGTTAATGATGTAATTTGGTAATATTATGAAGTGAGAATTGCCTAATGAAAAATTTTGTAGAGTACATGTGGCGAGGAACAATTTGGTAATTATGACAGAATGATGGTAGTAATGACGATAAGAACATTATATGTGCGTCAGCAAAGCTTCTCATTTTTTTGATGATGATGCCATTGATAGTAGCAATAAAGAAGATCATGTTGAATAGTAATGACAAGACAGCGAAGATGATGATAATAGTATGATTTTAGACGAAATGATGCCATTGATAGTAACGATGGCAAAGATCATGATGTTTTGATATTGTCTGATGCTTACAGCTGTAAGATCTGAACCGAAGTAGTATTGTAATGACAAAATAATGACAATGGCATGATAATAGGTAAAGATGGAACTAGAATGATGCCGCAACAACTCTCACCTGCTCTTCAAGTTTTCTAAAATAGTCACATTGTGAACAGTCACACTGTGCTGATGGTTCATCTTGTCCATCAATATCTGTAATCACGCAGTTAGGCATTTCCTGTGGAAGGTGCTGTCTTCTCTTCCCGAGATCAGTGTTACTGTTATCTCTCTGAGGCTCTTTCTGTTGTCGATCAATGGTAACAGTCACGCTTTGAGGCTCTTCCTGCTTCCGACTAATGTTTATTGTCACGCCATTGACCTTTTCTTGCTGCTGGATAGTGTTTATTGTCACGCCTATAAATACAAAAATAGGAATATCTTCATAAAAAGTAAAGACGTACGACGACGTTTTCATTTCTCTGTTTTGTCGCGCGCATCAAATTTAAACTCCTTTTTAAGAAAGCAAGATTGTTGCTGACAGAATTGAGAAAAACACTTCTCCAAAGCCTTCGAGGTGCGCAGACCAATGCGCAAATGATTCCCTAGAATTGCAGAGAATAAAATAGAATTCCAATTTTGTTTGTTTAATTTGTTGGTCTAAATTGATATTCAGAGATAAATGTGCTTACAAACACATGAGAAGAAATGGGAATGATTTTTAACCTAAAGGCGCGATAACACGAAGCAATTTTCTCTGCAACTTGTTGCGACACAAGCTGCGCGAGGGTTAACAATTGCTGCAACTTATCTCGCAACATTTTTTTAAATTGCACTGTAGGTTACACGCCGCAATTCGACGGCGTGTAATCTCAACTTAACTCAAGTTTTTCAAGACGGGATTATCCTTTGAACTTAAAAAAGTGATTACCTTCTGTTTTTTCATGACTCCTGTTTTGTTTCTTGAGCCTAAATTTTAAAAAAAATTGTCTCAATTAAATGTAAAGTGCTCAATGTCAGAAGCGTCAGTAAAGTCAAGCATCTTATTCTTATACGACGAACACCACCAATTTAACGTCTTTACGCCAACGCAGTCCATGCTGGGTTTATGTACACGTTCAGTTATGCGGAGTGGTTGCTTTTTGTGTTCATTAGAAGAGAGTTTGCATAAAATTTACGAAACTTCTGACTTCTATAAAGTACATAACGAGAAAAAATTGGCACTTACTTTTCTTTGGGAGTACTCGTCGATTTTGAATCCACTACATCTGTGGAAAGAAAACCCAGAAAATTCGGATATCGTGAATAGTTTGCTTTTACTATGAGACCTGAAGAAATTCACAACAAACTTAGGCTATGGGTCATATTAATCACCTTCCAAGGGATGCTGAGAAGTTTGCGCAACCATTTCTGAGGCATTTGTCTCGTTAATTGATGACAAACTCTTCTAAGAAAGAAAATAAAAACAATGTTACGCAACTATTTTACTGCCTAACACACTTGGTACGTAGTTATTTTGGGGCATTGTGAGCAATGTTCAGTAGTTATGATACAAGACAAAAACATACATATTACAAAATCCTAGAGACTGCAGGAGTTTGCCTTCAAGGGGACATTTATAGTGCGCAAACTAGTACAACATGCAAACAAAAACTTTACCATTGTCCTTGGTTTTTCTCTCTTGTATTTGTCTTCTAAACTGTGCCTTCTGTCATAGTTTTTGCTTGAAAGATTTGTTGGCCTGTTAAGTGTGGCCGCAAAGTTAGTAAACAATAAAATATTAAAAGATCGCGCACAAAATAATCAAAGTAAAGGTTCCAAACAGTCAATATATAATTGAAGTTATATTTTTTTCAAAACCTAATTTTTATTCCCATTTGTGCACTCAAACCATCTCTTCTAGTTTAAGAGAAGAAGAAAAGTAAAAGATATAGATATCAGAACAATCGACTACTTACGTAAGAGTCTCATCCAAAGATGTACACAGAGGAGAACCTATGAATGAAACGGTGAATATAATTTTAAAAAAGAATATTTAGCAGTTATTCGCCGAAGGCGAAGTGATTATCGATGAATATTTACCGAGCGGCGAGTCTTCGAGCTGCGAGGTAAATATTCATCGATAACCACTGAGCTTGAGGTGAATAATTGTTTTAGTATAAATAAAAAGGTGATTATTTCAAAAAAGAAAGAAGGAAACAACATTGAAAGTGAAAATATTTTATTTTTTAAAAGCGCGACGGTCACGCTGACAGCCATTTTGTCCGAAAAGGTGATTATCGGCTGATAATCCGAGATAGAAAACCAATCAGAGCGCGCGATTTTGTATAATCACCTTTGTATTTATACTAAAATCTTATAAATGCACACAGCGCGGGGCGTTTTCTATTTCTTTAAGTTTTATTTTACGTTTATTTAAGTTACGACACACGGTGCAACATTGCGCTCAATGTTGCAGGCTAGGCAATCGATGTTGTGAACCATGTCATACGACGCAGTTTGTTGCACGCAATGTTACTGAAGTAGAAAAACGATCCTACTTCAGCAATATTGCGCATGCCTTCGATATTGCGCGCAATGCTGCACCGTGTGTCTTTACCTTTATTATACTTGTGTATCAAGTTGAATACGGAACATACCTGCGCGTCTGTTGTAAAATAGAAGGTATACTTTCTTCTGACTTGATGAACTCGGATACTCCTGCGATTATAATCATGAGACCAGCATTAGGTAACGGAGTAATGGATAGCAAGTAGTGGTCTGGCTTTAGTTAATTTGCTGGGGGAAAAATTACTGATTGCAAGCAGAAATAATCCTGAAGTGCCAAATGGAAATGAAGTTGCAGTTGAAATTATACTTAAATTGATTGAATTGGAATTTAGCTTGTCAGTCAAGTTTTGTAGAGGAGGAAGAACCGAAGAATCTGGAGTAAAACCCCCGAATTAAAGGAGAGAACTAAAAAAATCCCTTCTAACATGAGCTTGGGGTAGGTTTATCTTTATGGCATTAGCTACCTTAGTTACTTTATAGTCGTCAAATAAGCACCACTCTGCTTTGATCCCATGTCTGGTATATGCCGTGTAGTGACCACCCCCGAAGTCTAAAACAAAAACAAGCAAAATAAAATGCGAATAAAATCACCTTGTCATATGCAGGTCAGACAGTGATACCTCATGTGATTTGTCGCGCAAATTGCAAATTTGTTACGAGAGAAGTTGCATAAAGAAATGCCTAGTGGAATATACTAAAACATGTCTCGCAACATTTTGTAACGTCGACACAATCCTTTCAAGAACTGATGTAGAATCAATTTCCATTTGTCGCAACGATTGCGGCAACAATTTTGAGATATTACCTAGGGTAACACTGACCCTTGCTACAACAGTTGTCACACGTCGCATAAAGCACTGCTAATAAAACTGCAGCGCATTTTCTATAGCGCAACAAAATTGTGAGGGAGGTTGCAAGGATCATTGCCTAGCACAATCTGTAAGGCACGCGTACTTTATGAAAGCCCACATTACACGCCCGCCCTCTGTTTTGTCATTAGACTGATTTTGCATCAGGACGCGAACGTCAAATACGACGGCGCGAGCGCATTTTTTTCGTTGCGCGCGCCGTCCTCAACGAGGTTGACGTTTTCAACAGGACGTGAAAATGCTGCAAATTAATGGCGTCCTGTTGAGGACGTTAACCTCGTTGAGGACGGCTCGCGCACGAAAAAAATGCGCTCGCGCCGTCGTATTTGACGTTCGCGTCCTGATGCCAAATCAGTCTATTTATACCAAAACGAACGGCAATTTTATTTTTATTTTATTTTATTTCTTCATTAATTTTTACTAACCTCCATCATGACAAACACAACCCATAAGGTCATAGATATTATCACCAGTACTAAAGGATTCTCTTGGTGAGTTAATACTGTGCATAAATTCGCCCATATCCAGATCTTCTAAGGGAAACTCAACAGGTGTGAAGATCTTCATGTTACTTTGGCTGTACCTTTCACATGGAAAATATATGTCATCTTCTACTTCATCATCTACATCTACAACTGTGTGAAGTTGTGCTGTTTGATCAGCTAATCCCAGGTCAACATAGTTAATCTGAGTAAAAACTAATACTGAACAACTATGCGCAATAATGTGTAATGTTTTCAAACATGATTTCCCGTAGAGCTGCAACTTTATTAATTGATTTGAAATGCGGTTGCTGTAAGTTTTTGTGTTTGGTATAAACCCAGAGGTTGTTTCAGGATATTGAGAAAATCGGAAGGTATAACTGTTAAGCGGCACGCACAGGGCACCGTCACGATACGGAGCGGAGAACATTGTTTGAATTAATCACAGCGTGCGAAATCTCTGCTTATTAACTCTGAATGCTTAGATGTAGCATCATCACAGTCACGGTCATGACAGGTCAGAGTGCGAATCTTTAAAGTCATGCGAAAACTGCTCAATTGATTACTAACCTTTTGAGGTGTATTATAAGGGTATCTGGGTAACGGACCACGGACATAGACTTGGTTGCACTTCTTTCTCGATTACATTCTGGACATGACCACAGGTCTTGTAGTTCCTCCCTATCAATAGAATAATTGTTGATAAACGACATCCGGCAATAGAATGATTGAGTGAGGCGCAATAAGGCGTCTCAACTATGTTTAATAAACAGCAGTTGCTATTTTTTATGCATGCATCTTTTTGTTATAATATAGGTCTATAGTATAATATATTTGTATCAACTAACCTGTCTACGAAACTTCTTAGACAATCCTGAAGCTGCAATCTACAGGTCAAATGTTTGATTCGCATTGACTCGTGATCACAGAACCGACTCATCTAAAACAAAATAAAAAAATGTGAGAACAATTGACGCAAACAATTTGTGCAGTTTTTGTATAAATTGGAAAAGATACGAAAACCGTTGTAACTTAAACTTTACTGACAAAACTACCTTATCGATTTCAAGCTGTATTATATTGGTCAGCTGAACGGCAATGTGGTCGCCATTTTGGAAAACAAGTATATCATCGGTTTCAAGACAACATCCTGTGCATCCACTGGTACGATCACAGCGAGAGCAGTAGCGACCCTGAAGAGGAAACGTCAAGAAAAGACATAGAATAGCTTAGTCAATGTAACGATGTGTGCATGTAGCCACAAAGACCTCATTGCATACTAAGCGATATTTCCTTAGTGCGCCGTACCAAACGTATTAAAAACAGATTTTTATAGTTCTCCAATAAACTTAGAAACCATAGAAAATAGATCGCCGCAGTCAATGGACTACTTTGACGATACGGCAGCCATCTTGGTAGGGGACAAATATACAAAGCTTTATTACAGTATAACGGCGTCGATTAACATTAACAATTCACCACAAGACAATTTGACAAGAGATGAACTAACAAGATGGACATAAAAGAAAGACAAATATACGAAACTCTATTTATAAAATATCTGTTAAAAATCTTGCTTTCTGATTGGTCATGGATGAGAGCGCGCGCGTCCGCCATCTTTGTTTTGTTTTGCCCCTGGACGCTACAAAATGCCTTGCGACTCAAGATGGCCGGCGTATCGCCGAAGTAGTCCATTGCTAAAACAAAATATCATGACTTTTAATACAGATGGTATGCGCTACCTGATAGTTGACAAGATGGAGTGTGAAGGGTAGTGTCTGAATGGCACGTGTTTTCTTGTCGACTGATAATACAGGTAGCAGGACTGTCAGGTGTTGGTACAGGTCTTCACCGGTGATCTTGTATGGTAGAGTTACCAGGTTAGGATGTCCAAACAATGTGCAGTCGTCCTGCCATGATTCAATACATGGGTTAGGAACTCACTGTGGTAAGTATAGTATTGCTAGAGCTCCACTCATCCTAGGTATATTTTTTTAAACATTTTTGACATGTATTACATATAGTGGCAACTAGAGCTCTATTTGTTGCAGCAATAATTTTGACATCCATCTTAGTATAACGTATGTCTTGGAGGAGGAGAGTACAAGGTACAAGATACTTTTTATAGCAACATAATATCTCAATCTATGGCGGAACCTGGGACGAATCTCTTTTTTGGGAGTTCGAAATACTGAAAGTATATAAAGCAATCAATTTTACATATTTGGTCGAGTTATGATATAACTTCTAACATTTTCTCTGATGGGATCGAAAGTCCTGTGCACCCCCTACCCCCTTCGTCCCCCACCATCACCTTCTCCAAGATCTATCACAGAATAACATAGCTCTAACCTCTGAATCGGGCTCTTTGGCTCTAAACATTACTGGCACGTTGATGTATCTACAAGAAAGCAAGGATAGTAGAATAGTGAGACACATTATTCTTGACTTTTGGGCACGACATTATTAGCACACTCGTCCTTGTGCCAGAATTAGTTCTTCTAATTCTTCAAGCGCAAACTGAGATGATTTTCCAACTTAGCAAATTTAGAACGTGTTGTGCTTCTTCTATCACTTCCGGCTAATCCCCGCGTACAGTGTGCGTGCGCAACAATCAAGTTATTTAGTTCTTTTATTACAATAATCGATATTTTGGATACGATGACGCAATAGAGAGTGCGCACGTGCTGTGTGCTCTCATAAAGCACGCGCTCTCAACCAATCAGAACACGAGATTTGTAACAGTAATATACGTACTTCATATTGAGTTCTTTGTTTCTTCCTGTGCTGGAGGGTCTGGTACAGTCCTTAATATACAAAAAAAAACAAGACTTCAAATTACACGATCCAGTGATGTCATCAAAATGTTTTGACAACACTAATCAACGAGATGTTTAATTGATGAAATTAGCTTGTAAATTCACAAATATTTTTCTTCGTATCCTTTTAGCAACTTGTCATAGCTCTTTGAGCCGATATACAATAATGTGTTAGCATGAACATATATATACTATACACTACTGTGTGTTGCGCATGACAGTACATACAGGGCATCTGACGTTTTCTTTTGAAGAAGAAACCTAAAAAAGAAAGACACGGAGCGATCAACTGATAATCAATCAATTAATTTTACACAGAGTAGCAGTGCAAGATATAGGTGGGGACAGTGGTCCATATGGGGGAGGTATTACATATGGTGGCAGTGTTCAATGCAGGGGCAGTGTTAAATTTAGGGACAGTGTTCCATATATAGGGGCAGTTTTCTTCATAGTTACACGAAAACCACCTATGTTTAAAGTTCAAAGTTCAAAGTTCTATCTATAAAAGACCTTACCTGCAGACATTCTCTACAGTAAACTTTACCACACTCATCATGCTGCAGAAGTTCTTTTGATAGTTTTGCTTGCAGACAGATGGAGCACGTGAAGGTCAGGTAGTATCCAACAGGTAAAGAAGCACGTGTTCTCCCCCCACGCCCATGTGTACCATCTGTATCATCAATGTTACCCAATGGCACCAGCAATGTATTCTTGTCTATTATATGCTGTCGTGATGATTCATGGGATTGAATGGGGGTCGTTGCATTGTTAAGGTGTATATTCATATTGGAATCAATAACCGGTGGAAGAAGAGGTTCATAGGCGTATAGTTTGGTGTGTTTGTCATTAAATGGAGTAACAATACGGTCATCGTGCTGAAAAGGAATAAAGAAAATGATAAATATAAATGGTAGATGTGCTTATGGACCCTTGCATCACGTCGGAATGCAGCTCAATTTGGAGGAAAAGAGAATAGGTTCCAATTCTCAGGAGATTGAAATTCTTTTGTTTTGTACTCCAAATTGAGCTG
Organism: Anthopleura xanthogrammica; assembly: GCA_964019055.1. NCBI lineage: Eukaryota > Metazoa > Cnidaria > Anthozoa > Actiniaria > Actiniidae > Anthopleura > Anthopleura xanthogrammica. Next base: position 10,139,692 of record OZ025207.1, on the reverse strand, counting down.
CTTTGACGTCACGTGAAAGGGGTCTATAAGTGAAAAAATTATAACGTTTTCCAGTGTTCAAGAAAAATAAAAAGAGCACCAGTAGTTCTTACCAACAGCCCAACGATTGAACAGTCTCGAACAACAGCAAGAAACAAGTTGTTAAAATTGGGTCGTTCGTCTTCAGGAAGCAAAGATATTAGTCTTTGTTTGATTTGAGAAGTGGAGCTTGGTTTAGTGGCTTGTACTCTAAGCCTGTCAGGATAGCAAAGACAGAATATCAGACATTTTTTAAATTGCTTACTATCAATAGACGTCACTTCCGGTAGTATCTGCGTTTTGACTGGCTTCTAGAATGTTGAAGGTTGTCTGTATATCTTGTTTTCTGGTTTCATGTTGTACAAATAGTCAGATAGAATACTTTGAGGAGTTATTTTGACATGATTTGATTTAAGAATCGCTAGTTGCCCCCCAGTCAACCATTGGTTGCCCCCAGTCAAATCCAGAAAAGTCACGTGATTGATAGTAAGCATTTGGCATATTTGCAATATTGGTCGCATCACGAATGGATGGACAGACGGATCCTATTGAAGGATGGATTGAGGGGTGAATTGATGTGGATTGAACTAAAGGTGCAGGGAAGGTATAATGGATGAATAAATGGAATGAAGGAAGGTTGGTGGTAAAATGTATATATTGGTGGATGAAAGGATGTATGGAAGAAATTATGTAGAGCAAATATTAAATTGATGGCTAGATTGATGGTTCGAAGGATAGAAGGAAAAGAGGGAGGGGAGGGAGATGGACGAATTCTACTATAAATATTATGGAATGGATTAAAGGAAAACGATAATATATATACTTATGATAATACTTTATGACCTACATCTCTTATTCCGTTATAATTACTTTCCAAGGTTTAACCATATCATACCTTAATGCTTTAGGCTTGCTAGTGTTTGTCAGCCCAGGTCCGGTTTGAGGAATGAGAGTGACAACTATCGATAACGATGACAATGACAATAGTGAGTTTTTCTGACACCAAATATTGCGACCAAAACAAAACCGCACAAATTATTGAAAAATAAAAGTATTAATGTTGACTAGCTAACTGAAATACCTATTAAAACAAAGCTATACAAGTCAGGCAGTGAGATAACAAGATGAAGAAAAAAGAAATGATGCGACTGATTTCTGACTTTTGTCTCGTATTCTCATTCTGGTTTTCTATAGCGCGCTTGACATTGTCAAGAGATCATCAGACTTGGTCATTTGGCTTTGGATTGTTTTAGTTTACTATTTTGCACCAAGTTTGATATAACAAGGAAAGATCTGCAGCACTTGTGTTAAATGCCTCTGTTAACATAGACAGAACCTTACAGAGACAGCGGAGCATTTTTAAAGTGGGTGTGGTTAGAGATACATACCAAATGACTGCATTTTCTGGCTGACTAGCGGCAAAGAGAGAAAGGAAAAAAGTTGATAGGTGACTGACACGTGACCACATTCTGAGCACGTAACCTAAAGTAGGACAAAACCATGACAAACAGTCAAATAATCAGGCTTTGTCGGCGTTATTTACCCATCAAAGCAGTTTATATAGTTTTTCTAAACTACAGTTGATTACGTAAACCGTTGTTTTTTTGACATGTCAGTTCAGACACTGCCTAATGGGAGCAGAATACAGGGGACAGAACCATAATTGTAACAATTTTAACAAGTCATAATAATTGTTCCAGCAACCCTGTAATGCTTAGCACATGGTTACCTTGTTGCGGAATTGTCCTTGAAATGTGTCCACTATGACAGACTCGTGTTCTTCATTGTACATCCTGCGGACACCAACAGTAATACAAACTGATAGCATGAGCACTCACTTTCGAGGCAATTTTTTTTCTCTTGCAACTCATAACCCAATGATCTAGACAGAAGAATGAGTGCGCGCTTCTTTAGAGATATATATATAGGTGCGCAATCTTATCCGCAACTCGTTACATTGATCAAATACATTACTTCTTTGAGCTTTAAACTAAACACTGCAATTTGCAAACGAAGAATCGCAATTTGCAAACGTTTCTCTTACCCACTACTGGATTTCACCCGCAACAGCGTAGCACTTTATTTTAATTATAAGAAAAAGTTTTTAGTTTTAGGCATTTACTCTCAAGAAAAAGTTTCTTAGCCCTTTAAAAGGCGCGGACATACGGTGCAACATTGCGTGCAATGTTGTTGAAGTAGAATCGTTTTCTACATCGGTAACATTGCTTGCAACAAATTGCGTCGTGTGACATGGGATACTTCTTACCTCCACCAGCGATCGGCGCTTGTGACGTGTTTACTTTCAATTTGTTTGAAACTCCTTCTGGTGTTTCTATTAGCAGTGTTTAGCTCCTGATGTAAGGCGTCTAGGAAAAGTGCCAGGAATTCTTGACAATCATGCTATCAGAAATAAAAGGGCGCAATTAGTGAGAAGTAAAAAGATGGGTGATTTAAGTAAAAGCGCAAGTCGCCTCAAACTAGGACTAACATCCAAAATGTCAGTAAAGTTCCAAGTTTTAAGTAAAGTTTTTTTACACGGTCTTTTTAAAGGTTTCCTTCTTATTCAATTGTTGTATTCGACCCCCCCCCCCCCCCCTCGCAGTTCCAATTAGTAGTTCCCGCTAGTCATTATCTGATCTAATTGTAAAGAAAAAGGTGGTGTAGGCCATGGTCAAACATGGTATTTCAGTTGAACTCGCATCTTAAAGTCGAGTAGCGTCGATCAAAGAAAAAATAAGTTTGCGCAAAGCGATTGTCAAACAAGAAGCATGGTTAGAATGGAGTTGAGTTGAGTTGTCGTTTTACCATGGCGTAAATAAAAACCCACAACGCTGCGCACCTAGTGTTTGAGGTTTCTTTAAGTCGTTGAGCACTGCATGGTTAACCTTTTAGTGAGGTACTAGTGAAAATGATGGGGTTAACATTGACAGAGAATATTGTTCTCTAGCTGATATGGGAATTGTGAAAAATGTTATGATGCTGCAAACCACACCTGTCTGAAGGCATCAAGCTGTGGGAACCTGGACTGTAGACAAGTAAATAAAGCAGATGGCTCGCATGTCAGGTAACAACCACTATAGACCTTATCTATCAGTCGACCCAATAATATGCTCAAGCTGTTTGACTGCAATAAAAGTATGTTATGTTAATGATGTAAGGGCATTTTGAGCAAGAAAATGTAAAGACTAGTTCAAAAGTAGAATGAGGAAAATGTAAAACAACAGGAAATAAAAGGTTGGAATTTTGAGGAAGACAGATGAAATACATGTTATTTTAAAATCACAAACTGTTTTCATCAAAATTCAAATGTTTTTTTCCTAGTAGAATACATAGCTGGTGTTATATTAGTTAATGGTACTGACCTGCTGGGTTTTGGACTTGTGTTTTAGCAGATCCAAATGACCACCTTCTACAAAGACATAATGGGAGAAAACCTAATTGTGTAGGAAGCATCGTGGATGCTTTTCTTCACGCTTAAAGGAAACTTCAAGCAGTGTCAGAACCTTATCTAAGTACCTCAAAATATTGCGCAGTCTACGCATTTGTCAGGCAAAATGTGGAGTCCCCAAAACTGACCGCGTGCTAAACGTTATGCGGCCAAATCCAAAAATCCGTTTTTAAATTCAATGATGGAAGTTAGGGCACGAAAACTCACAGATTGAATTGGTTTTAGTTTTGCGCGAGGAAGGAAAACAAGAGAAAACCTTCCGGTCAAGTAAGAGATTCTGTATGAGTCGTGTGCACTACCCTTATACCACTGAGAGTAAATGGTTTGAACCCAGGAGTAGTAGTGAGTAGAGTGAGTAATGTGATCGTCCGGGTGAGTGTAGTCTTGAGAAAGACTGTTGTTGGTGGTGACTGACGTTTCGACAACCTGAGCGGAAGTCATCTTCAGAGTACAGTGGTGAATAAAAGACAATAGATGGTATTTATAGCTTATACCTTATACCTTATAACTTGCTTACCTAAAAAGAATCTATAGAAGGGCTTGATGACTAACAGGCACTGTAGTCCAGCATTCATGAAACACGAGTTTCCAAGATTTTCTAAACCACACAAACCTGGGCAGGGGTTCCTTAGATTCATGTCATCTAAATAAGATTTAATAGAATGGTAGTAAGAAATACGAAAGACAAATGTATAGTCGATAACAGCTGATCATGATATCATGGAAAATAGAAACTAATGAATGTTGACTGCTTGACTCTATGTGCTACAGATGGTGAAAGGCCCCAATTGTCTGATTACTTGATATGTTGTGTGCCATGTTGTTTGAAGGATATTTGTTCATCATTGCTATGACAACGCAGATTCAGCTGAAACGTATTATCATTGCAAACTTCATCCTTGTCCAACATCCAGTATAAAAATGCCGATATAAGGGTCTGTTACACTGTGCGATTTTCCCAGCAAGTTGTAAGACAAGTGGCTGAATAATTGCACAGTGTAACAGGGGCTGCCTCACAATTTATTTTGTTGCGCGTAGCGTAGCACGAAGTAGAACTCAGTTCTACTTTTCGCAAACGATTGCAGCAACTTGCAACGCCATTGCACAGTGTATCACCCCTCCAGCAACTTTTCTCTTGACTTTAAGGCATATTTTTCAAGTCGTTGCAAGTTGCTGAGATCACGTTGCAGTGTAACACCTCACCTCGGCAACCTGCAACGCTACATTTTCAAACATTACGAGACAAATTGCTGAGAAAATTGCACAGTGTAACAGGGTCTTTAAAATCAGAAGTGTTGTCAAAGCAAGAATACTAGGAGCCACTTTAACGGTGAAAGTTGACGCCAAGAAAAAACTGACTATAACCTCGAATTCACTAGTCTTGCTGATAATTCCTTTTATAAACAACAAGATATTTTGGGTGTTATATTATACCTGGGTATGGTATGCCTTCAGTATTCTTCTTGCTTGCTGCAGTGCTATGACCAATCTTCAGTCTTCTTGCTAAATCTTGTATTCTCTTGCTGACGATACCGCCTGGTAAGCCTTTGGGTGAAATAATCAGGCGAGTATGGGAATCTGTCTTTGGAAGCTGTATTACAACAATGAAATTCAAATATAAGAGATACAAGAAAGTACTAGCTCTACATAAATTCCTTACATTTTTTTGAATTGGTTATTGATATTCAGTTCAAGAGCCCGTTTGCGCAAAATTTTAAACTCAAAATTAAGTGTATTTATGAACAAGTGAAATGAGCTAAATGAAATCTATGAATAAGAATGCCAGGGACCCCACAAAAGCATTCACCAATAATCATGTAAAGCAATTACCTTTTTAACACCTGCTTTTTCTTGCTTTCTTATTCCAGTCTTGTTGTGTTTGCCACTAGTGGTGTTTTCTGCAAGTAAAAAAGTACAGAAATTTAGAATTTTATGCCTGAAGTACTGGGGTGGTTTGAGGTTCTCTGCATGAGGAGAAATAGAAAGTTTGTGCAGGGAGGTGGTTTGTGGGAAAACGCGCGAGTGTGCTGTATTTACTTATAAAGCACGTGGGGATTGGCAAAACACGCGTAGCGGCGTACTTCTCAACACTTCTCGAGTGTCCTGCCAGTCCCCAAGTGCTTTATAACTGCACACAGCACAGCGAGTTCTTTATTTCTTTTTTCAAAATACAAATTACAATAACCGTTATTTTCGATACGAAAGAAGAAGTACGAGCGCGTGCTGTGTGCTCTCATAAAGCACGCGCCCCAACCAATCAAATAGCGATTGAGCCTTATAACAGTTATTTCATCATTTTCATTACATCATCATAAAACATATCAACATCCAACTACAATTTTTTCCACACAAAAAAATGATTTGTATAGATGTGACACTTTTTCATGAATAAAGCAAGTAAACACCTACCTTGTGGTTGAGAATCCAACAAGTTAATGTAATCACGACTTCGTCTGACACCCTTAGCTCTAACCTCGTTGCTTGTTGATAATGAATGGCTTACTAAAGGACTGGTCTTCTTAGGAGCATGTCTACCATACATTTCATGGTCTCTGGTATTCAATCCTGTGCTTTGGTTTCCTAACCTCTTTCGTACAGGTTCTGATCGGCTTGCCTTGTTGCTCTCTTCCACATCGAACGTTGTACTTTCGTAACTATACGGCGATGACGTAATGGCCTCGTCACCATGATACCGCGATGACGTCAGAGCATTATTACGAGCAGGATTCTCTGATGAAGAGATTTCCTCCCCTGATGGGCTAGGAGTAGAATCCTCTTTAAGATTCTTTAGATGCTCATAATTGCTCTTACCAAAGCTGTCTCTGCTGTGAGGTTTGTAATTTTGAAGGCGCGCATGGAAATCGCGCGCTCTTTCTGAATATTTCTTCAAGCCGTCCTTTCTTTCATACCAACCCCTTTCTTGTACGGTTTTGTTTTCATCGCCTTCATATGTTTTCCTGGATACATAGGGCTTGGCTGCCCAGAGCTTGATTATGTCACTAGGCGAACAATACCTGTTACCACGTGTATAGTTAGCGTTGTCTGACGAAATCTCCTCCACCTCCACATCTAGCTCCTCATCCTCCTTCCCTGCACTATGCAGTTCCTGTACCCGATTGCCTCTCGTATGCTCTGATCTAGGGTGTTTGTCACAGGGTAGATCTTCATCTACTGATTCTTTGAGGGAGTCTTCCTTTTCTTTGGAATCGTTTGAATTACTTGTCTTCAATGCATCAGAACTCGGCTCAGTGTTGTTACCTGATTCAGGTTGAGGTTGCTCTTTACTGTTGCTTTGAGAGGTGTTCTTCGTTTTGGGCGATGGTTTCGTAATCTGTTTATCTTTATGTTCTGCTGACAACCTGAAACGTGGAAAACAACGCTGAAACCTAATTCAAGAGCTGGGAAACTAAATATAGCATACTAAATTCCATTTCCTCCCCGGCTCTAAGTTCTTTGGATGCGCGAGGGGTTAATAGACCATTTTCAAGATGCACGAGGCGCAGACATGAAAAGAGGCATTTTCGGGCAAGATCACGCGCGCTATTGACTTGATGGTCACCGTACACAAACGTTTACCGAGCCAAATGTGAACTGAATGTACATCTTCAACGTGTGAAATGACACATGTTAAATAACCAAATACTGAATGCTTTTCATGAGGTGGGTGTTCCAAGCAAGTTAAAAAGAATGCAAATGAAAGTAATAATTTTTTTTCTGAGCACATTTCACAGTATGGTACGATCATATACACATTTGAAAGTAATAATAGTGGCGCAAAAAGACCGGAAGCAAAGGAAAAGAGAGGTAGAGAAAGCATGTGCGCTTTCCCTCAGTCCTATCCCTGATCAACTGGTTATGATAATGAGGCACTGCGCTTTCCCTTACCCTTGTTCTCGTGAAGAATGGGGTAAAGTAGGGTAAAGGAAAGAATGATCAGATTGGTTCAAACAAGGAAGAAGATCTGCGCAAAAGAAATAGCAGCTGAAGTGTGCTTACCTTTTACTGCTTAAACGCTTTTCGACCGGCTTGTTAGACTTAAGTCTTTCCAGTTGAAACTTAAGAAAAAATATACAAAAATAAAAGTAGATTTAAGAGAACTAGAAAGAGTTAAGGCCCGGACACATGGTGAACAAAATGATTGCATCGTGTGTCCACTTCTGCACAGTACGCGCAGCGCTGCAAACCCTAAATCGAATTCTACTTCTGCAGCGTTGCGCGCAACTAGTTTCGTCGTGTGAACACAATTTACAACATCGCTGGCAACCTTTTAATATTGTAAGCCAAAATTTTTTTATTTTATCCTGGTGTACCTCTAGCTATATAACTGGCTGGTGTTCCTTATTTCATAGTTTTGTTCCAGGAAAAAATTGCAATGTGTTACACACTGTAAAATATTGCAATTCAACGTTGCGAGCAAAAATACCTTCAATCATTCGAATTTTATTGAACCCTGAAGCAGGCTCAACAGTTGAGTTGCAGCATGTGTCGGGGAATTTATTTAGATAATGAAGTTAGGGGATGGACCAGTTATCATAGGGACAAAATAATGGTTGTTATTACAATTGGGCCTGTAGTCAATTTTCCTTACTCCCCCTGCAATTATACGGGAGAGTTGATCAATAGTGAACAATATAAAACTGACCACAACTGCTGGCATTGTGGGGTATATCCAGGGAGGGTCACTGTGTCAGTGCCTGTGACTCCTCCTCCCCACCCTTCCCCTTCTGCTCAGGATTTGTTCTAAAACGTGGGGACTAGCATATCCTACTACAAAATTAATGTTTGTTTCTGGTGTGAAACCGCCCACTAAAAATACTGTATAGACCCACCCATGCTGAATTCCGTTGTCTTCACTCTTTAATTTTACCCGCTATCCTATCCCAAATCATTTATTTTGAGTGTTTGACTCAAGACACTAATATGCACTGTTTCATATTATACTAAAAAAGGCTATCTTACCTCTAAGGCATACTTGTCTTTTTTCAATGCACTCACTATTTTCCAAGCATCAGAGACCAGTCTTTCCTATTTAGAGACAATTCAAAGACAACCTTTACTAGCTTCAAATGCACAGATTTCTCCAAAACAGTATTTATCTAAATATCTGTTTTACAACTTTTTCAGGGCAGGGCAAAGAAAAAGAGGAACCATGCCTTTATTCCTTTAGTGATACAAGTATTAAAGGCAGCTAGACTGTAATTCAATGTAGTGGTGGTGACAGCAGCAGCAGCAGCATGCAGTACTGGCAATATAGTAGCAGTGACAGTAGCAGCACTAGCAATAAAAGTTGCAGTGGAAGCAGTAATAGCAGTAGTAGTGCATGAGTAATAGCATAAACAGAAAATGTAGTCAGCTTAGTAGTGGCATTAACATAGCACTTATTGTAGTATTGTTTGTAGTAGCTGTTGTTGTGATTTTCAGTATTATATTTGTAGTAGTAATAGTAGTAGTTGCAGTTATGTATTTACAGTTGTGGTTGTAGTGGTTGTAGGGGTTGTAGTGGTTGTAGTGGTTGTAGTGGTTGTAGTGGTTGTAGTAGTAATGTGTTAGTTAGAAGCCGTATCCAAGTAGCAGTATCATCATGATATTGTAATGGTTATTTTCGTTTCTATTGGTAGATCTTTGAGATTTGAAAAAGGCGAATAAATTGAAAACTTTTGAAAAAGGTTTGAAAAATTTCAGAACTAACTGCTTTGTATGAGGGAACCCTGTTTCTATGAAAAACGTTTTTGTTGCTGTTGACAAATAGCTGTTGCAATGAGTAAAATGTATTCTTAAATGTGACAGAAATCAATGTCAAAAGTTTTGCTTGGTAATTAAGAAATTCTACTGAATTATGAACTATATTTCCAATGCTTTTTTAACTACCTTTTCCTTTGCTAGCAGTTCTGCAGATACTCGGTTTTCCTTTTCAGCCAGAGCTTCCCTCTGAAACTTCGCGACCAAGGAACTTGTTTGCTTTAAGGTGTTGAGTTCTTCATCAGTTAGAAGTTCATGTTCTTCGATTAAGTTTCTGCTTTTCTCAATAGTGTCAACAAGGTCTAAAAGATAATTAAAAAAAAAACAAGAAATAAAGTAAATGTGTATATGTTAAAAAAATTTTCGTAAAGAAAAAAAAACTAAAACAAATGAAGATTACCTTTGAATGCACTCAACGATGAGGCTGCCATTTTGAGCAGCCGAGAGTTTGACCAATTTCAGTCGGTTTTTCCTTGATTTCTTAAAATATTCACTTCCTTTGATATATTAAGTACCTAAAGTGTGTACTTCGAGTACAAAAATAGATATTGCAAGGCATTTTAGCAGTTTTTTTCAAGCCGTAAACTCTACCAGTTGCACGACGACAGTTTTCGTGGCCGTTTTGTTTTGAAGAATGACGTAATGGATTTTCAATTTCGCGCCATTTTTCTGTTGTGAGGGAGCGCGCGCTAAAACACAGGAAGCCCAAATCTTTATCAGAAAGTTTTCGATAAAATTTGATTTGATTTTTAAAGGGGCATTTGGATGAAAACGCCCCATATTTTGAAAGTCCGAATAGTTCAAGTATTTAAGAATAATATGACTCAATCATGATTATGAAAACCAGATTGGCAAAAATTTTAGCCTGGGAGCCACTCGCAGTTGAGAAATTTTGGTTTAAAAACTAAAAGAACAATAGGGTTGAGTAAATGACGTCATTTACTCACAATTTAGATGCTGAAAAATATATATAATTTTTATCCCCCAATTTTGACTGTGAAGAAAATATGTTGCTTGACTACTATTGGAGCCATATAGATAAGTTTAACCAAGTTTCAAGGCATTTCCAATTTTCATCGATTTTCATCCAAGTGCCCCTTTAATATATCGACGGTGTCTTTGAATTGTTGATTACAATTTTATTTTATTTTATAACCAATTCAACGGCCTGCTAGTCGGTTTATTCTCACTGTAATGATTATCTATTGGAAAAATATTTTTGTGACCGTCGAATACGTCTTTTTGCTGAACATTTTGCTATTTACATTTCCCTTTTTCTTTTTTTCAAAATTGAAAAATTCCCTTTAATTTTTCAAAAGGTCTTGATTTTTTGTGTGTAAAACTGTTGCCATGGCGATCGAATTGAGCCAGCAAGCAAGCTGTCTTTGTCAGTGGTAATCCCACCAGGCTAAGGTAACAGGTGTCACTTTGTGCAAACAAGGCAATAGGCGTTACAATTTGTTTATTCTCACTATTAACCTGCAAAATTATCTCATTCGATCAACAAAGCCGGCACTTCCTTTTCCAGTTATTAAAATCCAGACCTCGGACATTGAAAAAAAAAATAGTTTCAAAACGGGTCTGTTTAGGATCTCGCAGTATTTTGGTCTTGTGAAGATTTTCGGTGTCAACGGGACCAGTTTGTTTGACGGACAGGTCATGAATTGGGTCACCTGAAGCGGAAAATTAAAAGGGATCGCTCAAGCGAAGAAACTGGACGACGAAGGAGATATCCGCTCTAATAAAACCCATGGAGCAGCTCCATTAAAGGTAATTACTTCGGAACTAAAACCTTTGTGCAAAATTATTCCAAATTAATCGATAAATGGAAGCGTACGACTTGGAAATTAACACCAAAATCATTGTTTTTAACCTGTGTGTAATTATTGCATATTGTCTATTGTGGAAACACTTGGCTTTACACTAAAATATGAATGTTTTAATCGAAATATTGTGAACTTTTTAATACAGTGCATTTGAATGATAAGAAAAAATCGAACGTCAATCATAAAATTAAACGAATACAGACAAAAAAATTATAATATACTGAAATGTCAAACAAGGTTAATAAAACTATAATTTAGTAAAATTAGCACTGATGTTATTGCAACTGACAGTTTTCTGACAGTATGGCAATGCGAAAATAAGTTTAGAATGATAATGAAATATCGCTCTAAAAAATCAGCTCGTTCTATCCTGGTTTGCCAACCGCTAAGGAAATTTGAACAATTTCAAGTTAGTAGCACGATTTTTTTCAATTCTTTGTTTCCTCCTTTCACTTGCTACGTGCATCCTTTTCTTCTTTTCGCTTCTTTTTTCATCTGTATTTTATCCTTTCCTTTCAGTTTTTCCATTTCGTTTCCATTCTATTTTCTTTACCTTTGCTTTCCTCAATTCAATGTTTTTTCTTTCCCCTTAGCTTTCCCTTTCCCTTTTTTTCAATTCTTTTCCGTTCTATTCCACTTGTTTCCTTTATCATATTTCTTTGACTTGCCGCTTGTATACACTCTTATGTTTTTGTAAAGGATTTGGGTAACTTTATTAGTCTTTCAAAGATAAAATCGTCTGTACACCAAGCAAGTTTATCCAGAGGACTTCAAATCAAGAGGCGGTTTCCGGTGGTGATTAACTGAAATCTGACACCATTTTTCGGCCTGATGACTGTTAAGCCGTTTCGAGATAATAAAATTTCCTAATTCTATTAATCGTCCGTGTCAAGTCCTTAAATAGCTTTTAGGAACAAAATAAGACGATTAGGTTTAAAAATAATTGAAACTGGAGGCATACATGAAGATGGTACGTAGATAATTTTGTAGAACATCCTGCAGAGGTGCATACTTCTAAGTCTAGTGGATCTTCACCATGTCACACCTAACGGTTGTGTGCAGGTCCCTGTCAGAACTGTATCCCGAGTAAGTAAGTAACTGTATGTAAATGAGGTGGTTTACAGAGTTATTCAAAAGTTTATACATCAGAAAAGATCCATTAAAATGACAGCTTAATAGTCAAAACCTTCACGTTGCGCGGACGATTTGACAATCCTCGAATTGGCCTTTTGTAAGGAGAGTAACCTTATAAAAGTAAAATCAGTCAGCGATGCAATTACGCTTAACGCAAATTCGAACGGAGATTAAAATGATAATAAAGATACGTGCATCTGCGCTTTTCTACGCATTAGGGTTTAGATTAAAGATAATATTTAATTCGATACATATATTTTAATGTCATAGACATTTGAAGGAGCGACTCTGCATGTAGTAGAGCATTCCTACCATTCTTACTAAAGAGGAAATCCGTTCTATCGGTATGATGTATCTGCACTGTCTCTTACAAAATCAGGCTGGACAAATCCCCACCACGTGACTGCTTGATCCAATCACATGCTCTCTGGGCGCTTTATCACCCAGTGCGTCAATCACAACGCAATCATATTCAGCACCACTAGCTATTCCCAACTCGCTAACTCTTCGCGACCTCGAATACTTTGAGTCAGTTGCGTAGTTGTTCTACGGTTTTTGCACCTATTGGTTTTGGTAAGTTATACTTCCTTCTCGTTCTTGTTCTAAGCATTATTTACTGTACGTAATGATTAGATTGAGAGACAGACGCGAAGAAAAACGCTGTGAAATTTTCTCGTATCGCTTTTTAACCACAAACTGATAAATCAAATTTCATCACGATAATTAGTGATCCTACTGTTGTTCAAAAAAACTTAACGTGACCTTTGGAGTCTTGCTGTGCGCGAATATTAAAAAAAACCAATCGCAATAGAAAAGTTATCACAGACTATTTCTTCTTATACATAACTAGATAAACGCTGAAAAAAATCGATCGAGTCGAGTTGAGATGATAGCAACATGTTGGACTATTTGAAATTACTTGAAATGAAATATGTGTTGGAAGTCAAACTTTTTGGACACTTCCATGGAAATATGTTGGAAGTCGTCACATCCAACGCATTTCCATGATTTGGAGCGCTCTTGATTTTCCCAGTGAACTTATATCACTGCCTGATATTCTATTCTTCATGATCATGTGGGGTGAGTTATTATAATATTGAATCGGTGTTTTCTAGGTCTCCCAGGTTGGTTTTCATATCATAAACTCCAACTGTGCGCGCGCCAGTTTTTCTTCTGTAGCGGGGCAGACGACCTCTGACTGACCTTAAGAAGTTTAATTAAAATTCTACGACTTATTTCCACAAATAGAAAATTGCTTTTTGTAGACTCGGTATCATGATATTACCCTGAGATCTCATCAGGTTTAGCCGAACCGGTATCACCTTCAAAGCCTTTACCGATATATTCCCCAGGCATAGTTGTCTTTATTATCAAGTATGGGGTGGTCTACTATACGGGATATGTCTCATTTGATATACCTCTACGTGTGATGCCAACCTCTATGCCACCTAGGTATGTTTGCGGAGATCGGTTAGACACACAATGGGGAACATCTCATGGTTTTGATGTAAAATTCAGCTGGCAAATATTAAACATAGTTTCTAAAACGTGAAAAAAATGTCAAAAAATGTCTTAATGTATCAAGTGACAGAAACGTGAGGTTAAAGGGGCTGCATCGCATAAAAGCTACTGCATTTGCATCCAACTACCGTCATCGGTCTTATCTGCAAGTTTCATTTAGTTGTTAGCTACTATATGTAAAGTATTTACAATCAATTTATCTATTCAGTTTTGACACTGTTGTCAGTGTTGTGAGTGAGATCATGATGTTGATGTGCTCAAATGGTTCTGATCTCATATTGAGACCCCCCCCCCCCCCCCACCCGTCATTCTTTCACCTGACTTTAATAGAGCATAAAAATAGAGCCATTTACGGGCCAGAAAAGGCTATCTCTGCTATCGCACAATTACTAGACAGCTCGTAAAACACCCTTTGAGTGTGTAATTGCATTATTCTATGATTTATTAAACGCAGGCCAAAAGAGAGAAAGAGAATACACTCGTACTACACAGGTCACTCTACACACAGTATTTACCTAGGAGTTTAGTCAAATGTGTGTAACAGATGTTATAAAGTATGGATTGTGTTTTATACGTAAACAAATGGAACTGACCGAATTCTGAATACCGTCTTAGTAAAGTCTTAGTGTAAACCCCTTTCACGTGACGTCAAAGCAGCTCAATTTGGAGGACAAAACAAAAGAATTTCAATCTCCTGAGAATTGGCAACCTATTGTTTTGTCCTCCAAATTGAGCTGCATTTCGTAGTGCTGCAAGGGATCTACTATTTTTAACTGTTCTCAGGAAGTAGCTTATCTAAAGGCGTAGGAGTCTCAAATAGCTTTATACTGATAAAGAATTCCATAAATATCTTGGAGATGCGCTCTTCTTTCCTAGTCATAACATACGTACAGCTGAATGTTATGAGGTTTCTTATGTTCAGTCTTCGTATAATTCGGGAATATTACTAGAGTAATTTTTGTATGAATGTGAAAAATTAAGTCGCACGGCACGGAAACGGTACGGCATTGACGACATCTGTTGAATCAATCACATGGCGCAAATTTTCTGACTCAATCAGAACGATCAATCATGTCACAGCGCCGTCGCCGTTACGGCACTGGAAGTATCTACCGCCTGTTATTTAGTTCAGCCCACGATCCTTTAGTAGTAGTAGTTTAATGCTAGGTCGGAATTGAATTTTTAAGGGGCCAATGACTACCTCCTGCGCAGCCGCTGTGAGGAATGACGGGAACCGGAAGCCGCTCACATGGGCTGCGCAGGAGGCTACCAATGACGCGCCATCACTTTTTACAGCTAGTAGTATAGACTCTAATTTGATTTTTTTTCTTTTGTTTTTTTAGATAAAGCTCTGCAAGATACAAGAGAAAGACTGGCTCCAGAGATGGAAGCTAACCAATGGCATGGCGTCGTTTTGACAATCTTCGTCTTTTATTTCTTGCCTCTGTGTACAGTCAACGTCCAATCAGAATCAGTTTTGCCCATCAAATTTGTCCACCATAACAACACGGAGTTGGATGCTATTTTAGACGCCCTTGCTTCTAAATTTCCCAACATAACGCGCCTGTACTCTATTGGCAAGACTTACCAAGGAAAAAAACTTAAAGTCCTTGAAATCACCGAAAATCCAGGCAAACACATTCCTGGTAAACCGGAATTTAAGTACATAGCAAACATGCATGGCAATGAAGTTGTTGGACGCGAGTTGCTGCTACTTTTAGCGGAGCATCTGTGCGAGGGTTACGGTAGGTTACCGGGTATCACTCGAATGATAGAAACCACTAGAATACATGTGTTACCGTGTATGAACCCTGATGGCTGGGAGAGTGCTACTGAGGGGGACTGTACCAGCGTTATAGGACGATTCAATTCAAACGGTGTGGATTTGAACCGCAATTTTCCAGATCCTTACGAGAGGCGACGGAACTCCTTACAACCTGAAACCAAAGCTGTCATGAATTGGATCAAATCAGAGCCGTTTGTTCTGTCGGCGAATCTTCATGGGGGCACTCTTGTCGCAAATTACCCATACGACAATATTCCCCCGGAGCTCAAGATGTCGACTGTACGCGTTTATTACGGGTCACCGGATGATGACGTGTTTGTGAAGATGTCCAAAGCCTACTCGTATGAACACCCTACCATGCACAAAGGTGTACCAAGGTGCTCGATACATCATACGGAGAACTTTAAGGATGGGATTACTAATGGTGCCGCGTGGTACCCGATATCGGGTGGTATGCAGGATTATAACTATTACTTCAGGTTAGTCTGGTCTACAGCCCTTTCTCAGGTTTTTGCGACATCTAAGCATCTAATGTTCTGGTATAGGGCTATTTCAAAAAAGGTCGGTTATTTTCTGTTGCATGTTGCATGCCAAGCTTGAAATGCAACTATGGGAGATGTGGATTCAAAGAAAGGTCGATCACAACAATATGGTATTTTCCCAAACTTTGTCTGCAGGTTTTTCCAGCATATTTTCTTTTGTGCTGACATTATTTACATATGAATATAATATATTTCAAGCTTGGTAAGCAACATGCAACATGCAATATAGTACAAGCCGCATGCAACATGCAACATGCAATAAAACCTCCCCAAAACCTTCGCCAACCTATTTTTAAAATAGCTATATTTTAACCAAATCATCACGAAAGCAGATTTCGTATGCCAAGAAAAACTCACTTTACGGGTACAGACATGTGCCGAGTCCAAGTAAAGTAAATTTCGTATGACTGTAGGAACGTGCCGTGACCGTGGCGGTGCCGTGTCCAAGCCATTCCGATGGATGCGCAGTGATTGATTCAACAAAAATGTCTTCACTAGCTCCGTAACCGTACTCGTGCGGTGTTCCCTGCCCTTTCATAGTCATACAAATTTACTCAATTTTTTGGTGAATGAGGAGTGAGTCGCGCTCTGCATGCGCAGTGCCTTGACTTTTCGCAGTCGAACGAAATATTCTCAAATAAATTTGAAGGACGAAGGCAAAAATATCAGGAAGCTGAAGCTAAATTTTTTTAGGTTGCCTCCTCCATTCTGCCACTCCACCTCACGTTATCGTTTCCGAAGAAATTTCTTTTCCTTAGAGTAATGGTATTCTAATTATAAAGCAGATGTTCACAATTCCATAATTTCTTCCATTTTTTTCAGTAACTGTTTCGAAATTACACTCGAGCTTGGATGCTGCAAGTTCCCTCCAGCTCGCTACCTAAGGGCGTACTGGTACGCAAATCGAAGGGCCCTTCTCACCTACATCGATTTGGTGCACACCATGGGAATAAGGGGCTTCGTGTTGGACGAAGATGGCAATCCTATCCCAGGTGCTAAAATAGTTGTTGGTGATCGTACCAAGAAAATCAAGACTTGGAAAGATGGTGATTTCTGGAGGCTTGTCACGGCGGGAACCTATGTAGTCAAAGCACGGAAACATGGATATAAAAACTCAAGAAAGATCATCGAGGTCTCCGGTAACGTCAGCACATTTGTCAACTTCACATTGGTGAAGAAAAACAAGCCAATAAAGACTCTTGATCTGAGTTCGGTTCTGTACGAAGCGGGTAAAAACCTTACGTTTCATGCGAATAAGTACAAGACGAAGAGACTGAGGTTGTCAGTGGTCGACGGCGCAGGACAGAGCGCGCGTTCTAGTTTTGCTTTGAGCTTGGCCCTGTTGGTGCTATCTTTCGTTGCCAATGTCTATCCGTAGATCTTCCGCGGGGAGTAGTGGCTATTTTGGCGAAAGAATGATGTAACTAGTAGCACTAGACTACACCTAGAGTATCAAACAAGTGAAAAACAAGAGGCTAACAAAGACAAGAACGAAAATAGAAAAAGGAAAAACTCTTTCATTTTTTACAACTCAACTATGTATATACCGGTATTACGTAACTCGACAAAGCACAGTCCGCACTGCATGAGCAGTAGTAGGAGCCTCGCCCAATCGTCATAAGGGGGACACCCTCAACGGAATTAAGTCTTAGTCAAAGGTGAAAAGACAATCAAAAATTAATCATTTTCGAAACGCTTGCAGGTTAAGCTCACTATCATTATTACCAGTTGTATCTGATTAAACTGATTTTTTAAAAAGGAAATAAAATAATCAACTTTGTAATATATTAGAGGAAATTTCATGCGAATGTCCAGAAGACAGTACGAACTTGCCGTGCAGTGTTCGAGCATTCTGATTGGATAAGCGGTGATCTCGCGCGCTGTGATTGGTCAACGGTTGTTGTCTAATCCGTAACGTGCCGTTATGATAGTTTCAAAACAACATTTTAAAAGTGTCCTTTTCACAGCTCCCTGCGCCAACTTGAAAGGTAGCCGTGCCTTTGTATCGAAGCGAGACATGAGCTGACCTTGCAACGATAAAGACATAGTCAATAGTTGTCCAAGGTGTTAAAAAAGGTCTCTATCATTGCAAGCTCACCGTTCGTCTCGTTTCGAAGCAAAGCCACGGCTACCTTTCAAGATGACGCAGGGAGATATTTGATTGATTCAATTATGGATCATAGAAGAACCATGCAGTCCTTCTACTAAAACACGTGTCGCTGGAAAACTCGACCAAAAGGTCTTAAAAGTAGCAAGCTGATAAGAGTAGATTGCAAAAACCAATTTGGGGATGGAGCGCAAATTTGGCGCATGCGCACAAATTTCTTTTAACCAGAGAAATCAAAACAAATTAACCCAAAATGCACAATATTTTAAAATGCGGATGCTCAATAAAAGGGTTACATCTCTTGGATGTACTTTTTTTAATTAATGACAAAATTTATATTAATTTTACAACTATTATGACACCAGAGCGAACGGAGCCTTTTCCTTTGGACATAATGTTCCCTAATGTTTCTCTTAGGAATAAGATTCATGTTTTTAGTTTCATCCATTAAGGTATCTACCCAAGTGCAAACAAAGAAAATGACATATGAAAAGGGAAAACATTACGCCATATGAAGAAAGGTCTATTATTACTGGAAAAATATTTCAAAATCTACTGGTGAAAGTCTGATGCCACGCCCTTGATTTTAATAGCCAAAAATAATAAATATCAGTGAATATTTTTTTTTCAAAAGTGGAAATGGTGCGAGAGAATTAATTGATTGTGAAGAAGGTTGAGAGAAGTCTCAGGAAACAATGAGTGACCCTCACAGAATGAGACAAAATGCTTTAAAAATAAAGTATAAAAGAGTGGCAATTCGATCAGCAATAAATATATATCGAAAAACACCACCGCCCCGTTAGCTTAGTTTAGTTTAGTTAGTTAGTTTTGTTGGTATAAGAGCGTCGAGTCCAGGGTGGATCAACACTCGAATTAACTGAGGAGGTGCTGCCTTTGTAATGACATCTCCAAATGGTTAGAATGGCTTGGATGACCACGTTAATGAGGGTCCCATCTCTAATCAACTTGATACGTTAAGAGGACCACGATTTTATCGGTTGAATTACTGTCAAGTATTTTCCTTTATAAACAAAGTTGATTTATTCATTTATTTACTTATCGAGCCCGGCCAGCTGATGAAAAAAAAAATGCACCACAGGGAACCCAACTTTAAAAACTTAAGCTTGTAGTGAAAAATGAATGAATGCGCCGCATGTAAGGAAGTTTTCCTGTCAGCTTGCGATGTTTACGCATAGCAATAAAAACTAATAGCTATATTATGGTATGAAGATTTCACTTCTTTTTACTTCGTCTGGAATTCTTCGACACCTCATTTGGGTTTCGTCTGTTCCAGTTTTTTTCTTTTACATGGAAGCCACGCTGAACGGCTCGACTGTTGACGTCATGGCTTGTGAATGGGGAGGACCGTGCCACAAAATCAGGGTCCATGACGTCAACTTTGTCTCGTTTGGGTGGAAGTCGACGTTGAGCACCTCGTGGCTGATCTTCAACAAGGACTGGGTTTTCAGCAAATCTACCACCTTGGGGGAGTGGCAAGGGATGCTATGAAGAAAAATGCAAGAATTTTTTTAGCTTTGATCTTGGGAAGAAAAATTCCTGATAAAAAATTGGTCAGCGAAAAGAAAGTCAGTTTGACAGATTAACAAATACTAGTAGACACTAATTCCATTGTTATCTCTACTTTTTACTTTGCCTGTTAATCACTAATTATACGACTATACGGGCTAATCAAATCTCTCTAACAGTCTGTTATCCTATTATATTATCTATAGAAATATCAAAGATTATCAAATTATTACAAAATTAATTAACTTACTTTTTTGCCTCTGATATTGAAGGGTCTTTTTCTATTGGACGTGTTGTATCGTGTAACACCATTTTCATCTATTGTCATGGTAACACGGTTTAATGTCTTATTTCCACACCAAGGGCAAAACACCTTCTGTAGCTGATGTGACACTCTGTGAGAATGATGATCAAAGATAATGTAGATAAGAACAGACAAGTAATAATATCAATGATAGTTAATGATGAATGCATAATTTCATTGAGGACTGATAACTAGTAAGATTTATAGAGCAGGTCAAGAATTGACAAGTTATATGATGATGATAGTTGAAGCAATGATATCAATGAATGCTAATGGTGAATGCATAATTTCATTGAGGACTGATGACTAGTAAGATTTATAGAGCAGGTCAGTTGTGCAATGAAAGTCTATAAAAAAAGTCAAGAATTTTGATGATAATAAAAACTGACAAAGATGCTGATAATTCGACATAACATGTAAGGGGATCTGGAATGATGCTGGACCCCAGATTCCAAGTGTTGGATTCCCAATTTTTTTGTGGATTCTGGATTCCAGATTCGAATGATAAATGTAAGAGCATACATGTTTAACAAGATCTTCAACCACAAAGACATACTGTACTGCAAACACATATATGTACAATCATGAGCAACCCGTCCCGACACATTTTACATTTTACAGTATGTCAAATAAAAGGCAACTGGTAACTCACCTAAAACAAGCATGACACTTGAGTACATAACTTCTTGCTTCTCTAATGAGCATTCCATCCACGGAGACAACATGAAGTCCCATTTGTATCAGAACATTCTAAAAAAAAGACAATGACACTTGCATTCCACCTATGTTTATAACACACTGTATGGTACTGTATATTACATCTGCTCAAAATGCAGATTACTGAAACATATATAATGGTTTACAGCCAACTTTTGAAATTTAGTTTTTTTCTAGTCCAAGAGATTTTTTCCAAACTCCTAAAGCAACCAGGCTACATGTACAGTGTGAACAATAGATTTTGTTGTTTAGTGGCTTAAATAATGTATTGTATACAATCAGAATAAGCTACCCTATCAAAATCTAAGATAAATTTGCTGTGATTAAGATGAGTAAGAATGATAATAATCAATGGAAGAGAAAAAATGAGAGCAAATTTCAAAAGTTTGCTATGAAATAAATAGAGGATATTACATGGGCGCGCGGAGATATGAATTTTATCTTCAAGTGTTGAAAAGATCTCTCACAAGTGAGCGCAGCGAACAAGTTAGAGATTTTCAGCATGAGAAGATAAAATTTGTATCTCCAAGCGCCCATGTAATATTCTGTTTATTATATAAGTATCAATGAAAAAGAGAGGAAAGAATTTTCGAGCTTTTTTTCTGCTATACAGTAAGAAGTATGTTACCATAGTGATGATATTTTCACATGTGAAAATAACATGTTATTTTCACATGTGAAAATATCAAATTTTTGAAATAGAGAAATATAGGTATTTCATTGATAATCATGTAATAAGTTGGACCTATCTTTAGTTAATTTCTCAGGAGGAAACCATGCTATTGTTTCTTCTCCAACTCCAGCTCATTGAGAACATGCTTCATGGGGTCTACAAGCATTGTGGCATGTTTGAAGTACCTACCTGCATTGAAAAGTCTGTAGTTAAACACCCTACTTCCACATTGGCTGGTAGAGCATCTAGTTTATTGTGACCCATTTCATCTTGTATTGCTTGGATGTTTTCTGGCGTGATCCAGCCCTCTTCATCTTCTTCAACAAAGCCCTCATCGTCACCCAGGTCATCAGCTTGATTGTTCATTTCTTGGACATCCATCGCCTCTGCTGCAACAGCTGCTGCTTGTTGGTTGGGAGGTATGACTTGCTGGTTTTCCCCTGAGGTACTGGGGTTTTCCTCTGAGCCCCTTTAGAAAATATGTGTAAAATATTAGATCAGAGTCAGGTAATCTTTGATTTCGTTCTGGCAGAAACATTCTCTCATATACCTTTGAACAAGTACATGTACTGTATAATCCAAATCAATTACCAATCTCACACTTACAATATTTTCCCTAGTTCATTTTAAAGGGGCACTTGGATGAAAATCGATGAAAATTGGAAATGCCTTGAAACTTGGTTAAACTTATCTATATGGCCCCAATAGTAGCCAAGCAACATATTTTCTTCACAGTCAAAATTTGCGGATAAAAATTATATATTTTTTTCAGCATCTAAATTGTGAGTAAATGACGTCATTTACTCAACCCTATTGTTCTTTTAGTTTTTAAACCAAAATTTCTCAACTGCGAGTGGCTCCCAAATTAAAATTTTTGCCAATCTGGTCTTCATAATCATGATTGAGTCATATTATTCTTAAACACTTGAACTATTCGGACATTCAAAATATGGGGCGTTTTCATCCAAGTGCCCCTTTAAGCTGTTATTCTCTTAAGTATTACCTTATTTTTCAGATATCTTAGGAGATACTTTATTACATTCTCAAGACAGGATCCTACATGTATTCTCAAACCGTTTGCAAGAAAAAAAAACATTCATAGAAAACTTATCCAGTATTCACTAGCTTGTGCAGGGGCTTGGAAAATAATCCATATCCACCTGACGGGAATCAAACCTGTGACCTTCCGGATACTGGTCGGATGCTCTACCCACTGAGCTATGGCTACAGGGAGACTCATGTGGTTATAAATGGTCACTTTACTGGGTTGATATGACAGATGGCCTGCATACTGATGAAAAAACATTCCTCCAAACTACAATACATGTCACTCAGTTTTTTTTAGCACTAGCTAAACAAAGACAACCACTCCATCATAGAAAGAGTCATCTTTTGATTTACAATTAAAGGGCACCCCAGCAAACAACAGACAAGCTACAGTAAAAATCGAAATGTGTTGATACACTACCCCTATGATGCTCCCAAAATTGGCTGGTGAAATGACTGATGTCCACTGTACGCTCCCCCTCCCCTCCCCTTGCAATGTTGTCTAAATGGTCAAAGTTGGGTACCGTGAGCTTGCCACATTCTCAAGGAACAACATTGAATGGGGGAGGGGGGGATTTAGTTTATATACGATTTTTAAAGCACTTTTTCTTACACTGCATGCTTAATTTTTCCAACATTATGAGGTAGTGTATCAACACTTTTGATTTTTACTGTACCTTTCTTCTGACCAAGAAATAAGCCATCAAAGAAAAAGGAGCTAAGAAAAGACTTACTGTGGTAAATTCCTGGGCACTTCCGTCACATTCCCAGCCGTTGAAGGCAACCCTAACTGTTGCTGCTGTTCAGATATACTACAACCAGGAAGAGTAGAGATTTCATCTATCTCATCCTCAAGTGTTTTACCACTGTCATTACCAACTGGATCATCATTATCACCCTCATCCTCTGCTGCATGGGCTTCTGACATTTCAGCATCATTATTTCCATCATTTGAAGGAGTACTAGAGAGATTCTGTTGAATACAAGTAGAAAAGTATTGGTCAGTGTGACTTGGGAAATTAAAATCTATATATTTGTTGAAAAAAAATTGTCATCTGTTAAGAAAATGTAATCAACATTTATTTATTTATTTATTTATTTATTTATTTATTTATTTATTTATTTATTTATTTATTTATTTATTTATTTATTTATTTATTTATTTATTTATTTGTTTGTTTGTTTATTTATTTATTTATTTAATTTTTATTTATTTATTTATTTTCTAATAATTCTTAGAAAGCAGTTTAAAATTTATTGCACGCACATAAGTATCACATGTACAAATAGTTAGCATGCGCTAGTAACGTTTTCCAACGTTTTTCAACGTTTTCCATAACGTTGACCCTGAAGATGGACAATTTGTCCGAAAGCTTGGTCGTTTTGTTTAATTGAAACTAGTTGAAACAATATACGTCCAAAATGTAATCAACATTGTTCATGCCCATAGAGGTTGGAACTGATATATTACTTTTATAATAATCTGAATCAATCAAATAATGTGATCACTCCTACAGGTGTTACCTTTTCTGTATAAAATCCTGGAATCTTGTGCAAATTCTGACCTTTAGATATCTGAACCTATATAGACGAGACGAGACAGCACTTGAATATTGAGGCCAGTAAAATTGAGAAATTTAATTCTCTTTATTTAAGTTTCTAGTCTTTCTAGCACTTTTGCTCTAATTGGGGACGCTTTTCACTCATACACACTATCAATACATTTAAATATTATATACACTCGACGCTAAATCACATGTTGATTTTTATGGAGGGAGGAAACCAGAGTACCCAGAGAAAACCCTCTTAGCACAGGAGAGAGCAACACATCAAACAAACTCAATTCATATTTGGCGAACGCAGGGCTCAAACCAGTGACCCGAGCCTTTGGAACCACAGTGGTGAAAGGTGAAGTGTTAGCAGCGTACGCAACCCATGCTACCCATATATTAATATGTAATATTCTGATTTGATCATGGAACGAGGGCCACAAGTTTGTTAGGCACTGCCAATAAGTACTACCCTCGTAAAACAAGAACTATTTATTTTGATACAGTACTTCGTCAACACAATATCTTTATGATTAATTTTACTTCCATACTCTCTGGTCTCTGACCCATCATCAAGGAAAGGATGTTTTACAATGCATGACAAGAACTCAAACATCCTTTCCCTGAGCCAAAAACTTGGATTGAGGTAAAATAATTTTTAAAGATATTATGTTGACAATTAAGCATTACTTAAACCAAATCAAACCATATTTTAAAAGAACTAGTTGTTTTTTCTGTACCTGTTGTGATGGTTTGGTTTTCAAGTGTTCAGTGCCACAAAATTCTTTCTCCAGTTGATAAGCGAGGGCCAAGACTTTTAGATCAACTGCTGATAACACCTTAAAATCTCCTGTCAACTTGGCAAAGTCAGTCACTGCATCAAAGCAAACAAGTGTTATCTTTAGTCTATTACATGTAAAGGTAAGCTATAGTGCTAAAGAAATCCTACACTCAGCATGGCACGTGGAGGGGGGGGGGGAGGGGAGGGAAGGGTATTGATCACATTTTTTTGGTAAATTCACAAATCATGAAATTTGATTAATGAATAATACGATTTTTTACGAATCACAGTCTTCAAAATAAGCAGAGCACACATTATGGGGGGGGGGGGGGGGGGGGAGTTGAAATTCACGAATCACAGACTTTTTTTTAATTTCAAGAATCACAGTCCAAAAAAAGGCTACCTACAGCATGACTCTCCCAGCCACAAGGTCAGACCAAAGTTAATAGAGGTCAGGCTGGAAGTGAGCTGTGGTTAATGTGATAGTACTGTGCTGTAGTTCACATATCGATATAGGTAGTATAGTCCAGTCTTTAGTGTATGTTAATCAGTGCAGATCCAGGGGATGGGTAATAAGATGACTAACCAACCCCCTTAGCAGGTTGTATGGTGTAGTGGATGGTAGAATAGTTCAGTATATATACTTGAGGGTTATCAGACACTATAGAAAAGTACACTGTGCACTGTAGATAGGATATACCATAAATTCTCTATTAAGCCTCCTGGGGGGCTTATTTATTTCAGGCGTGTTTGAGGGGGGCTTATTGGAGAGGAGAGGCTTAATAGAGAGGGGGACTTATTGATTTAGCTGAAACAGTAAGTTCTACGCTATCAAGATATAATATGATATGATAACTTTATTCAAACATGGTAAACTCAAGATTAAACATAAGTATTATTATTATATATCCTAGTCAAACTCGTTTTCTTATTGGTCGAGAGTACATCACGTGGAGGGAAATAAATCTCAATAACTCCCACGCGGGTAATAAATGCACGTGATCAAAGTGTGAGAGGGGAATAAATTTTTTTTGTAAATAAAAAATTTTCAAAATGGAGAGAAAATTTTTCTGTTTGACTAGAGTATATAATAAAACACTTAATGACTGATCCCTCGGGAAATCAGTTAGTTTCGTTTCCCTCGAATCTCAATGTTTCCCTCGGCCGGAGCCTCGGGAAACAAAACTAACTGTTTCCCTCGGGATCAGTCATTAAGTGCTAACTATTGACTGCCTCGCATAATTTATAGTGATGTTAATAGCATGATATATGCATTGTTCAAATTGCACGGTATTTTCAACACTTGATTCACTTGTGTTAGTCTCTCGAGTATCATTTACCATTATTGTGAATTTAGTTGTGAAGGGGGAGGGGAGGGGGCTTAAAAGAGGATTTACGGTAATGTATATTTATATTTATCCCACACCATAGAAAGCAGGAAAGCTGTTGTATATTCATCGGCATTTCACTCTTCCTTCCCATCATGCAATGTGTGTTGAATCTACACATTTGTATTTTCTATGGTGTGGGATAAAATGGTTATACAATGGTTTCTCGTGGCATACTGTGGATATCCCACTCGTCACTTGTATTTTCTTTGTATACACACTCGCCTAAAGGCTCGTGTGTATACTAGAAACTACAAGTGACTTGTAGTCTCGAAACCATTGTATAACTAGTATATATACATGTAATCCTTATATATTACTGTAGCTTTTACTTCACAATTATTCTCAGAGAGTCCTGAGAGGGTGGGGGTCCTTATCCCATTTCCCAGCCCAAAACTTTGCAAAATCCCAATCCCAGTAATGGCTAAATCCTAGTCCCAGTGCGTGAAATCCCCTTTTCCCAGCCCAAAAAAGGCGAATCCAAGCTCCCACATTTTACCCCTTCAGGACCCTCTTCTCGTATTAGACTTGGTGAAATTTTCAAGGCTTGCTAATGCTAAAATAAAACATTCATCCTCGCAAATTGAATAGTGTCACTCAGATTGCGACAAGGAAAGCTATCTCTAGTCAACAACCAGGAACAAAGTCCAGGAGAGGAAACCATTATGATCAACGTCGAAACGAAGACGAAGTGAAAGTTTAAATATACTAAGTTTACTATCTCGCGTGTTTTACAACAAAAAAGAAACGAGTGCCCAGCTAAAACTAAAGGATCTATGATGTATTATAAGCATTCTAACTAAGAGAAGCGTTCAATAAACAAAATAATCGTTTTTAAACATGATAAACAAAATTATTTCAAGACGTATTTTCCTCACCAGCTTTGATGGCCTCTGTGGAAGGTTGTCTGAAAATCAACTCGTACGGCAAGACACATAATCTCTGCCTCGTTGCTGCATCTCGTATTTCTTGTACAACTTCTTTTATAGTATATATTCGCTCCCCAAGGGTAAGGAGTTCGATGTTTTTGATAAATCCAGCCGAATCCACGACAAGGTGTTTCACGTTTCCCTTCGCATTCGTCGCCATTTTGATTTTTTTCGATAAGTGGGTTACCTGTGGCAAACACGTGTCTTGGCCAGCGTTGCGTAATGTTTTGAACCTTTAAAAGTTAAGGGAGCAGTTAACCTGCTTGTTCCTAGACAACATATCAAAATAGTATTTTCAGTATGGTTTTTAGTGAATGAACATTAAGTAGAGAGTATAAATAATATTTACTGAAAAACTCTCTTTGGGATCATCTGAACTCATGAAGGCACGAGTTCTAATTTTAACACTCAAAACTATGAACTTGTCGGAAAGCGGTAGGAAATAGCCAGCGAGGTATTGAAAATTTTTGTAGTAGTCCGCTATCATTAGAAGACAGAGAGGCGTAGCCAATGAAAACTGAGTATGATTCATGATAATCCACTAGTTTGTTTATATCAATAGGAGGTATGCATGGTATAAAATAGGCGAATCTTTGTTTGCAATATTTTGCTCTTTTAAATTCAAGAAAAATACGAAATGAACCAAAAACTTAAAAGATCTCATTGATATAAGTAATCTACGAAATTTTTAGCTCTTTACATGCAATACTTTCCGAGATATCAGCTTTCAAAGTTACTGGGTGGCAAAAACGCTAATGAGCCTATACATTCTCTGTAAAATTTAGAGATTTTTAAACCCGCTTCACTGACGCAAAATCTATATTTCATGCGTCAAGCTAAAATTCTAAAAATAAGCTAATTTTATCATTGTCTTTCGATATTCAGAACAGGTTTGGTGTAAATTTGGCTAAAAAGTGAAATTCACGTCACTAAACATCGATCTATAGAATGGCTGACATAGAAGCAAAAAAAACTTCCGATAAATAAAAACCTGTGGTGGTGGTATTGTCATTTATATAAAAGACAATGAATATGAGCAATGACACACCTGCCATAGAGGCTCTAAATGCCTTAGGATGGAGTACTCTTGAATCACAGCGAGCAAAGTCGAAAGCCAAACAAATGTATAGGGTGATTAATGGCTTGGCTCCAAGTGGTCTTGCAGATCTTTTCTCTAGTAAGAACAATACGACACACTATAACCTTAGAGGCTCCTCTACCTCACTGCAGTTTAATACCGCTACCTAAAACCGAGTATATGATATGAAGAAAAGCTTCTCCTATAGCGGAGCAAAACTGTGGAATTCGCTTCCTGAAGCTTTCCGTGAATCCAATAGTCTATCGACTTTCACCAACAGAATTAATGCTCACACTTTTTTATATTGATTCTCTGATTCATATCAAATTTATTGGTTTTATTAGTGCTTGTGATATTCAATTTTAAGTAGTTTAACCTAATTTTATATTTATTGTAGTACATTTCTATGACATTGTAACCACACGCCCCTTGTGGAAATCAGCCTTATTAGTTGACGGGGCAAGCGTGTTAAAATAAAGTTTTACCTACCTACCTACCTACCTAGCCTTCCTTACAAAAGAAGAAACCGAGACTTAGAGACAAACGAAATTGAATCTATGTAGTTGCAATTATGTCTACCAAATTCCCCCTCTCATCTTATATACATGTACAGCCTATAGAAATCCTGACTATCCTGTTCAAACCTGGATCACTGACTGATGCCTACCTAGAAGGTTAATACATGGCTGTTATGGGGGATTTTAATATTGGTGTTTTGATAGTTATCCCAGATCATTAAAGAACCAACAAGAGTAAGCAATAGTACATCAATCAACCCTTGTTGATCATGTTTTTTACGACAGCTCCACACAAAATTAGAAGCTCCAAAGTTCCAAATATTGGGATTAGTGACCATTTCCCAACTTGCTTTGTATTTAAGAGCTCTTTTGGTTTAAAACACCGGCTCACATACCAAGATGAAATACCGATGCTACAAGCATTTTGATGAAACACGTTTCAAAAATGATTTATCTCAAGTACCTTGGAGTGTATATATATTTGAAGACGTGGATGACTGCCTGGACATGTGGTATAAATTATTCTCTAAGCCGCAATTGATAAGCACCTACCATAGAAACAAAGGCGCGTAAAAAGAAAGCACCAACCCAAGTGGTTAACTGATCCTTCAATACATGTCTGAGAGGGATCATTTTAAATCAATCAATGGTTGATTCTAATAACAGCACGTTACAGATCCTACTGAAGGAGAATGGTGAGTGCTTCAATGACTTCTTTTCTTCCATTGTTGATCAATATATCTCAAAACAACATCTTACTCCTAACCTTGATAGATTGAAAGAACTGGTAAATTCCAAGATAATTAATTAATGATTCAGAATTTTCTGTTCCTCTGATGTCTACTAAATTTGCTTTGGAATCTCATTCTTTTCAACCTGGACATAATAAAGGTTCTCGGACTTGATGGCTTTTAAGTTAACTTAAAAGTTCAAAAATTCTTAAAATATCTGCAAAAGCAATTGCTCAGCTTTTAACTACAATTTTCAATAAAAGTCTAACAAATGGCTTCTATGTTCCAGTTCACAAGTCTTGAAGTCGCAGCGATGTCCAGTGTCAACAACTATACAGGCCAATATCTATACTTTGTGCTGTGAGCAATATTCTTGAACGCCATGTTCACAACTGCTTCTACAGTTTCCTTGTTCAACATAACCTGCTGCATGCTGCCCAATCAGGCTTCAGAAATAATCATTCCTGTGAGACAGGTTTATTAAGCCGACTCATGGACATCTGGACTTCCAATATCGAAAATGGTCTTGTGGGATAGTGTTTGTTCATTTTCCAAAGAATTTGACATGGTAGACTTAGAAATACTTATTCAGAAACTTTCAATTTATCGTTGTGACCATTTGATGTTATCTAGGTTCAAGACATAATTATAAGGTAGAGGAAAATTTTTCATTCAAGAAACCAGTCTGCTATGGTGTACCGCAAGGTAGTATATTAGGACCATTGCTTTTCATCGTATTTATCAATGATCTTCCATTATAGGTTATACTTCTAATATTGACATGTATGCTGATGATTCTACAATTCACACTAGTGCAAAGACAGTTGACTAACTCAATATATTACATTACTGAACTCAAGACTTGTTCAATGTACATAATTTGTGCAATGAAAATAACATGGTCATCGGATCACGAGAAAACGAAAACAATGTTAATATCAACTTACCAAAAAGCAACTAGACAAAATAGTGATCTTGACGTCTATTACAACGATACCAAACTGACAAATTAAATACCAACCCCGAAAAATCTTGGCGTAATGATAAAAATCTTATCTGGAAATCTCACATTGATAAAGTAGCTAAAACGTTAAGTAAAGGAATCTTCCCATCTATGACAAAGCTCTTAACAACATGGTTCCTCAGTATCCCTGTGACCGATGTTTCATTTGAAGTCAACAGTTACCAACAGGACAATGTTCAAGAAGCACCACAAATAATGAATAATGGATTCCTAAAGTTAAACTATGTATCAGTAGAAGAACATTGCGTTACAGTGGCACAAAGGCTTACAACACTAGCCCTTTACCAGCTGAACTCAGGAAAACCTCCAATTTCAAGAAATTTAGAACTGACTTATATAAACATTTTGTGAAGAATTTATAATTTTTCTTAGTATTTTATTATTAGAGAAATAGTTGCCTATATTTATTACATTTAATCACCTATTACGGTGAGGACACTCGAACCGTGAACACTTTATCCCTTGTGTGAATCGATTGGAAATATGATTTATTTTGAACAATAAGATTATTTGAGTTCAGTGCTTCATTTTCAGAAGGTTTGAAGCAGTAGAAAGTTCATAAAATAAAAAATATAAAAATATCAAGTGTTCATGGTTCGAGTGTCCTCACTGTAATCTATTTATATATATTCTTTCTTTTCTTTCTATCTTACATTTTTTTCATTCTTTATATTTGCATTTTTCTTATTTTTTATTTCAGTGATGGCCCAATGTAAGATTAGCTTTCGCTAAATCGGTCATCTCCCCCATCATTAAAGAAAGTATATTATGCAAAATGGTAGTGTCTTCCTTTACGATCTTGTTTTCCATGCGTGGGCAAAGGAAATCCAATGAAAGGGCTTCATGGGTTTTCGTTTTCCAGTGGCCCTCATTAGGATAGCGCGGGACATTTAAGGCCCTAAGATGAGAAGAAGGAGAATATTCAGTTCCTTTTAAAGATGATTTACAATCAAACCAGCTCATGCGTTCCTATAACGAGGTTGCGAGATTTCATTTATTTTTTCAAATTTGATTTCAAGTTTGTTTTGAATCTTACAAAAATGAAACGAAACTTTCAAATTTCAATTTGACTGTAAAAGTAACTTATTAACAGTTCATGGGATCATTTCCCAATGATTCCGATATAACGTAACGTGACCTGTTATTCGTCCACGCATGGAAAACAAGGTCATAAAGGAAAATCTTACCATTACTGCTACGGTCACCTAAATTTTTCAAAGGACCAGAACCAAGGCCGGAGGAAATTTGAAAAAAATAAATTCCATCTCTGCACCTCCTCCCTAGGATCAAAGCCATCATCCCTTTGAAGGTCTTGCCATCCAGTGAACATTTTTGAGGTGTGTTCAAGGGCCGGTTGTTACATAAATTTCACGGGGAGGTTGTTAACCGCAACACAAGTGTGAAATGCACGGATATATAGCAAGTAGCTTTTATTTGAGCGCTTTTCGTAAAAGTTTCTTCAAATGAAAGATTGGTCAGGAATAAACTCGTTATTTCAGCGGGAGGTAGACTAAAAGTAACCCACAGAAGGTGAGCGCAAATGAAGTGTGCTTGGGAAAGGACGAATTCATGCAGTAATACGCTATCTAAGAGAATCATTGATACAACTTCTTTGAATGCAACATCTCTCGTAATTGACATCGATGCAAAGGCACACGTCAAAGCCCAGTTTTCACCGTTAAACAGAGGCTCATAGAATATAACATTAGAGTAAAAGTGCATAAAAAGGTGCCCTCAAGAGACTCATTAGTTCGTCAAGTTAACGAAAGGACGTAAACAAGTGACAATTAGGGCATAGAAATACTAGTAGCTTAGTAGGGGTCATAGCAAGATAAATGACCAGCAGCTAGCCATGCACTCATGATCTAAACATAAAAAAAATACTGTAGTACCAGCTGAGGGCCATGCTTTGGCCGATATATGGTTTTGCATGACTAAATTATTACACACCCGTGAGAATAAACTGACACCGAGATGATCAGTAAACCAGGTTTTTGTCTAGCTACCTAAAGTTGCTGCTTTGGAATTTAGAATCGCAAAGATAGTCAGAATTTTAATTTCGTCTTAATTTTGGATGATATTAGGGACAAGAAAAATAATGAGACCTAAGAATCGTTGTTATTTTAGGACATAGGAGTCAAGCTCCACAGTTGGTTAACTGATTACCTGCTCTCTCCTTCTCCCTTTCTCTCGCCGGATCTCTTTACTCTAATCTTTCTCTTCAAGAAATGTGTTCAAAACATTAGGTTTGGGTTCAAACATTCTTCGTATGATTGCTAATTGCCCATCAAAATGTGCTTCCGCAATTCAGACGAGACTTGTATATGTCTTTAATTGAACAACACTTTCGTAGTCCAAGGTAAACACGACTAATAAAGCTTGGCTTACTGCTGAGGGATTCGCGGGTGATCACTAAGTTGTAGACATGCCCCCAATTGTGCAAGGAACAAAAATAAAAGCTAATTTCTTGAAAATTTGAACTTTATGATACTCACTTTTTTGGCCGACTGTATTGTCGACAGGTGAATATTATTTTGTCGTAGTGAGAGTCCGATAAGTTTGGAGGGTTTGAAATGGTTGAAGTTTTGAAAGTGGGGCAAACAGTTAGTAGTGGTTTAATGTCAGTAGCGGCCGGGAAATGAAATTTTATTCTTGAAACTGATAACTTGACTCACAGTAATTCTGTTTTGACGGAATAAACTATGAAAAAAAACCTTCTTATTTTAATGCTAGCATTTTATTTGTTAGCAAGTTAAGATAAACACAAATAAGCTCAAACCAAAACAACTCCTTTGAAATTGGAAAAAACCCGACCATTAATGACTTGAACGTCGAGGGCAATAAATAAAGATATCCAGCTAACAGCTAAATTTTTAATGCGATTTCAGTTGCTTGAAAATGAAAGATTCTTTATTTCTAAAGCAAAAATTAACAATATTCTTGAACAAACGGGCTTTTTTTAAACTAGTGAATGAGGGTAACGGTTTTTGTTGGAATCTAAACTTTCATTTTTTTACTAAAACGTGGACAATTTCATGTGTGTTTAGTGATTCCTTAAAGTTTTTTTCAGCCAAAAAAAAAAACAAGTTTACTTTTTAATTAAAAGGTTTCTAGAATAAAACCAATCAACTACCTGAAAAGTCGCACAGCCAAAGCAATAAATGTGGTCAGTGAGACGTCTAAAATTGCTGGTGATCATATTCAACTCGAGTAAAAACGAGTCCTTTCGGCTCGAGGATTTTCGATCCCCCATGGAGGTAGACTCATGAATAAGGAAAGAAGTTCAATCGGTGTTTTCGGGTCAGTGTTGGGTGCTTAGATACCAGTTTGTGGGGCTTTAAGTTAGACTGCAGTTGTAAGTAGTCGACAGTGTTGCTGATGTGGAAGAGCTATAGTTGATTGCTGAATCATCGCTTGCTGGTATTAAGGGATTTTTTGGATATATAAAGCGAGTGATCCGAGGAATTAGTTTCCCACTCTTTAACTTGCACACTAGTGTAATGTAATCCTTTGGTTCGAAGCATTTGTTTTGAAAGTCATTCAAATTGAAAGCAATGGAAGAAGAGAAACGTGATATTGGTGGGGGAAGTACGATAGAGCGGAAGAAGGCGGACGATGGCGATCTCTCCGTAAATAGCGACATTCCACTTCAGCACAAGATACCAATGACATTCAAGGCTATAATCTCCCTTGCTATTCTTTCCTCTCCAATCAAGAAAGCAACCCTTGGAGAAATTTACCATTTTATTGAGGATGCGTTCGCCGATTTTACAAAATCTCGTGCCGGCTGGAAGAACACTGTTCGTCATAATTTATCCATTCATGAATGCTTTGTGAAAGGAGAACTCGCACCGCCTGGTAAATCCTGTTACTGGCAGATTCATAAGAAATATGCTGAGAGCTTCGGTCGGGGTGATTTTAGTCGCCGCAATGTTAAAGTCAACAAGGGAAGACGCGTTGACAGACGCCACTCGACTCGTGAAGACCCTGGAACTCGCGCAGGAATTATCCGTGGCGCGGAATGCCACGACATATCATCACAAAACGCGCCAAGATCCGGGCCAACACAATTTGACAGGGATGATTATTTAGTGTACTCTGCATGGAGAAAGTCTGAGGAGGATAGGAAGAGATTTATCGCTGAAGTTAGTCCTTTCTGTGAGAGATATTATTGCGATGGAAAACAGCTTTGTGTGAGTTTACCGCACGTTGTTGGATACGATCAATATGCACTTTCGGGTCGACCTTTTCAGTGCGCGTGTAATGATTACTGATCAAGAATGAATAGGCCTTAAAAAAACTGTTACAAATGCGACGATGGATCGTCGTTGCACTCAGCACTTGTCGGTACTCTGTCGGCACACTGTTAATTCTAGTTCGCTGCCTCAGTGAAACTAAGCTCTGAGTTTAAGTAAGTAAACTGATCACAGATCTAGAACATGCATGCAAAGACACTTTACTTTACTTAGCAAATCTATTAAAAAATCCCAAAAGAGGAAGAAAAAAATAGTCAAAAAAAATTAGAAATCACGGCCGAAATGTATTGTGAAAAACATTATATTTCTCGTGCAGAGAACTGAGTGAATTATGATAAAGAAATTTTAAAAATATCTCTGTATTAGCGTTTCTTTTCATGTAAGTAGAGCAAACTGCCAACTCAGACGGGCTAAGCTTGCGTTCAAAAAAATAATGCCGGAGTTTCACGGTTTTTTTCTATAACTTTCTTTCATCCATTCCATACTTAAAGAGTAACTCTCTCTTCCTCAAGCTAAGACTCACTCGTACAGAACTAATACAAAAATATATAAATAAGTTTGTTTTATAAAAAGAGCGTAGTAACCAACAGCTTTGCATTAAATACAAAGAAGATCACTGAGATATTCACCATGGCATCTCATGGTAACAATGGATTCATATTTTCTTTGGAATAAACTAGAATTTTTTTTCTTTAAAACAGAAATAGTTTGTTGTCATTGAGCTAACGTTTGTGAAGACTCGATCATTGTAAAACTCCATGTGGTACCTCAGTCTTGCCATATGCTGTGTTTGTATAACATACATGATCATTATCTTCTCAAGGCCTCGTGCGTATATAATTTATTTGTTTGATCAATCATAATAATTTTTATTTTTGAGCGCATTGATGAAAGCCGACTGAAACCCAAATACGAGAAGTTGAAATATTATGATAAAATAGAGGAAAAAGAAAGATAAAGCCCATATTCTTACCTATAGTGAATCTCATTCATAATTGGGGAAAACAAGTTGGGAACTTAAAGAGAAAGAAAAGCTAGGAGTAAACCGGTTGATTGAACAAAGATGATACTAAACATGATAAAAGATATTTTTAAACTGTTATATATGGTAACATTAACATACGCCAAGATTCGTTTAAAAATAAATTAAACATTACAAAACATGAAATTAGAAATAAATTTTTAGTCTATATGTATTTGTATGGTTCAGGAGACTATTTTAATTGGGAGGTATAAGTTTTGTTTTAGAAATTTGTCCAGAAACTGATACAGAAAGGAATTCCGCGAGCATGAAACTGAATAGAGAATACGATAACTAGGAAAGCATTCCAGTTATAGTGGGATATTGTAGTACCTTCATCTGTTTTAATATGATCGAAATCGCTAAAAAAAAGTCAGGCTTTTTAAAAGATTTCTGGTGTTTTTATCCTTGAAAAGACTAATCGAAAATAAAATAAAAACGAAATAATGAAATAAATAAAATGAGATGAGATGAGATGAAGTGAAATAAAAATGCAATGAATTGATTTAAAATCCGTTACAACATTATCAATGAAATATATTGAAATAAGATACAGAAACGCAGATAAATACAATGAAACATTGAAATGATTAAAATAATGCCCATTTGGTCTTTTGATTAAACACGAAGAATAAATTAAAACATTTAAAAATAGAAGCGGTTTTGAACATTCCAAGTTCGTCCTTAGTTACCTGATTTTGTCTCCGTCGTTTCCGTCGTCTCCGACGTGACCTCTGCACGCAAGCCTCAAACCATCACGTGCAGGTGCCAATCTAATTATACAGTAGCCAAGAAACCGATTATAGCCGGCCAGCTTTGCGCGGTTGTTGATAAAAATATATTCCGTGGTTTTATTTTGTCTACGGTTCTAGCTTGGTTTGATATCCACAAAAAAGTCAATGGTTTTTATCACGCGGCAGTCATGTTTATTCCCATAAAAACCGTTGTATATTTATGTAAGTTCAAACTTACCCTGAAGCGTTTGAATGCGAAGCTATGCGTGGGGGGGACCTACTGCTCCGACCAACAGGGATGCCGCGTAAGAAAGTCCCGTAAATATTCTATTCTAATACGGCAGAACTGGGGTTTGTGCATGCGCGCACTTAAATTCTCTCCCCCCCCCCCCCCCCCCCACCCTTTCAAGATACTGGTTAAGTATTCTTGGATTTGCCAGTCCTTTACTCTTTTTAAAGAGCAGAAATCAAAAATGCGGCCTTTTACTACGAGGCGCAGCATGAAAGCTTGCGCAAAATGCCCAAACGTTTTTCTATATATTTGTTTGCTCATGCATGCAATTTTACACATGGACTGCTTCCGACTCGATCCGATTCCGCCTCAAGTGAAAGTGAAAACCGGCCAAGCTTCAGTATGGATGCAAGCGCTTGATTTTAGTCTCTCTAGTTTGCATCTCAAGATCATAATTAGTAAAGTACCGTTCATTATTAGTATTAGAAGGGGGCTGGTACAAATTGGGGTGGGGAGAATATTGGCCAATCGCCGTTCGCTCCTTCAAACTTTTCTTTTTGAAATAGCTGTGTATCTCAAGAGTAGGACTGCATGAGGCCGAGTAGAATACAGGATGAGTTTTTCTTTTGTGTACGAATTGAACTGTTCTTATAAAAAAATGTTTAGATATTTGCATGTTCCTTCCAAAAACAGTCTACCTTCACAATATATAATATAAAAACAAATCTCATTCGCGGTCGGGGGGGAGGGGGAGGGGGAGGGGGAGGGTCAATGTTTTTGGGAAATAAGCGAAAAGGGAGTATGTGCTTTCCTCCTTTATTTTAAGGGGGGTTGGACAAGTTTTACTTGCACTTCAAGTATCAGAAAAAAATTACTCTGTTACTTTCGTCTGCTGAAATCCTTTTATTTCCATAGAGAATGTCGAAGGAAAAATTATCAGATGAATTTTTAGAGGAGCCAAAAAAGCGTAAGAACTCACTTTCCCATCATGCTTTGTGCTAGAATTTCGAGCTCATGCACATTGGCTATTAGCTAGTGAACGTTACCTAAGTCTGGCAAATTTGAACATGATTATGATTGATTGAATTCGAAAAGAACCATAATTATTGACTTTCAAAAGTGTTGAATATGGTTGCACGGGTCCCCTGTATTAACCCTACATTCTTTGTACATTTTCAACACTTTTGAAGGCTTGTAACTCTGCTTCTTTTTGACGAAACACGTTCAAATTCACCATACTTACTAATATTGAGATACTTTATCAGATGACAATTTTTTTGCTAATTAGATTAATATTCAAAACTCTTCCCAGTCTTTTGCTCGTTTCTAAAATGGCCAATAGCATTCTCGTACCCAGAGGCTCCTCAGCTTTCTAACGAAAGATCATAGGCTCTGGGTAACCCTAAAATTCTATCAAATTTCATTGGCTTTTGAAAATAACATAGCAACGAACTCTGATTGCATGGTTAAATTGTTTAATATGATAAACAAACATACCAACAGAAACCAAGCAAGCCAAATCGACTAGAGCCACTAGAACGGTTATATATCCTCGAATCTTGAATGAAATCCTATTCCCATTTGTCGAACATATTAACTTTTGCAAAAAGAAGTCGTAAACAAGCCGTTAGAAAGGTTGAGCCGGCATTTTATAGTCAGCAATTCTGAAATAGAGCATGCGCCCTGACGACCTGGTCGCAAGATTCTGGCCGTCTTCCGGTCAGTAGGGTTTCCCATAGATTTGGCTAATGAGTAGGGTCTGAGAGCGAGAATGGGCCAATAGCAGTAAGGTCTAACAGTTAGAGTGTCGGTCGAACCCCCTCCCACCCCCCCCCCCCCCCTCACAAATAATCCTGCATGGTTACGGTTTAATAATAGTGTTGCAAACGCCGCGAACAACAAATTTGCTGGCATACGATGCGATGGATCAGTGTAGATCTAACGAAATCATCTAAAAATCGAACACTTCGTTTCTCCGGTAAACTTTTACTAAAGACACAAAAATGATGTAGAATTTCCAAAGGTATCTAAAGTATATTGTGTTCAAGACGCAAAAGAAATCAGAAAGCGCCAGAGTTTCGAAGCGTGGTAGGACAAGAATTTCATCACGCGGGAAAATCGAAAGAGTAACCGACTCAAGTATAATAGGATTAACGAGGGTTACAACGCCTTCGGTTTAGATTTATTTTCCCTTCAAGTCATGTTTTTTAAAATAACTAGCGAACTTTTAAACATTTCGAGAAAAAAACTGTTCAAAAAGAAAGATTAATGTAGAAACTTTTAATTAGGTCTCAAGTAACCTTAAGTATAAGAGAAAAACCAGTACATCGTAGAAAAATTTTTTAATCCTACGATATTTCGGCAAGCCAGTACTTGCCTTCTTCAGGTAATGAAGAAATTACATTGGTATTCAATATATATATAAGCTATTGTGCAATGCAAAAATGACGATATAGAAATAGACTAAATGATTGACCTGATGAAGAAAAGATTGACCTGATGAAGAACTAGTTGACATAAAGGATAACATGAAAAAAAGCAAAAATTAAGATTAATAAAATAATAATTTAAAAAACATTCTTCTACGATGTACTGGTTTTTCTCTTATACTTAAGATTTATAACTGGTTTGACAGGTTATGGGTATGAAGCTTCGGTCACACGTGTATGATCAAGTACTTAATCCTGAACGTACGTCGCACGCAAATCAAAATAACTGCTTAGGGACAGACAGACGAACACTGCATGCCCGGGGGGGGGGGGGGGGGTACTCCCTATAATGGACTATACGGGGATGCTCCGCCCGAAAGGGGTACTTTTTTTCAGGCCGCACGTATAGCAAAGGGGTGGAAATTTGTGAGTTTTGGTATAAAAAGGGGTAGATTTTATTCAAAGGTTTATGAAAGGGGTACCTTTTCAGGCAAAAAGGTATATAAAAGGGGTACTTTTTTGTTGAAATTTGGTATAGAAAAGGGTAAGGGGTCAAGAGTCCGGGCGGAGCATCCCCGTATGAAACGACCCGAAGTATCCCCCCCGGGACTGCATGTTTGACTAAATGTTACCTATATCACTTATTGAGACACTATTAACTTTGTATTTTCATTTATAAAACTCATGGATAATTAATGAGGAAAACACAATAGAAATCATTGTCCGTGGAGGAGGTCGTATATCTGATACAAAACCGTCCTGATTTGCATAAACTTTAACTCCAATTTTCTCAGCCAAATTCAATTTTATCTTTAAAATTTTAGTAGAACATGAATGTATACACCTAGACGTTTCATAAGTAATATACAATATTCGTGTCCGTATTGTATCAGATATACAATCACTCGCCTTCGGCTCGTGGTTGTATATCTGATACAACACGGCCACTCATATTGTATATATTACTTCTATCGTGCACAGGTATGGTTATATTGTCTGTATCGTGTCTGATACACTTGATCGCACCCCCTCAAAGAGAAACT